>JAHPZR010002724.1:112500-138119 GCA_019787425.1 Platygyra sinensis
TATTGTCAGTTTATATGTCATGTATTGTGAGCGATGTATATAAGCAAGTAATGTAGTGTATTGTAAAGTAACGTAATATAATGGAGGCAGTTAGTGTCGTATAAGTGATGTTTATAAGTAAGTAACATAGTGTATTGTAAGCAGACAATGTAACATTAAGCATTTGCAAGTAATGAATGTAAACTGAGTAACGTGGCGCAACTGTGTAAGTAGATGCATGTAAGTAGATTTATGTACCGTGTCAGTAACTACCTTTGCAGTGTAAATAAAGATGTGAAATAAAAGTTAATTTTGGCGCGAATTTTCAGCTATAATAATATAAAAGCAACAGTTTCTGCATTCTGATTGGTTAAACATGAGTGCAAAACGGTGTAATTTAAAAAGATTGACAGCTTGTACTCTGAGCTCGGACAAACAAAATGGCGGACAAAATTTAAACGAAGATTGAAACTCTTAATTTTGCCTATATTTCGATACAATTGCCTCATAACGAAGCAAAGTGCAAAGCTCAACAACAATTACTAAATTAGTAAAAGCGAAGTAAATATATACAAAAGCAGTGAAGTCAAAAACATTAACCTGAGCTTGAGCGAAAGGAATAATGCCGGCGCCGATCACGACGGCTTTACAAAGTACCAGTTGGAAAAGTAAATTTTAAAATTCTCCAGTACCACGAAATAAAACGCGAAGAAGGACCCTGAAAGACGTCCTAAGAACCTGCAACATCTTACTTTTGAAGACCAAAAGAGCAAGCATTCTACTTTTGTGAAAGAATTGAAACGGCAGGCTTAGAAATTAGGAAGGTCGTTCCCTAACAAAACGCGGTAAACGCTTCAAGATTCAAATCTAACCTGTACAACATCCAGTGAAGAAGCTAATGTCAGGCATCAACCAGGAGAAGTTAAAAAGATGTTCTTCAGAGCTAAGCTATTCCGTTTTTTGGCAGAATTTAGCTTTGTTTCTCGTTATTTTGGTCAAAGCAGCTTGTACCAGGTTCAATAGTTTCTTGCACACAGTTTCTCAACCACTCGAAAAACATTTGGCAACGGAAAGCCGCATCATAACCGCAGGGACTTTTTCTTTTGCTCTGTGGTCAAGTTCTTTAATTCAGCTGTGAGTAAAGACTGCTTTTTACGGTAAAAGGAATCTGCTCAGTTTTCATACATGTCAAATTTTCATCCAATAAAGTTGACGTAACTGAGTGAGAGTTTTTGAGAAATGGTGCAATGAAAATAGCCTTTGAAAAAAACCCTGAGATAATTCTTCCTGAGCAGCTGGATAAAGTACTCGAGCGGTTTTACGCCTCCGTGTGTAGACAAGACGGAACCGACTACGAACCTGGGTCCTTAAAAGTGATGCAAAGGCGCATAAGCTAAGAAATGAAGGTAAAGGAAAATTACCAAATAAGTCAATAAGCCTAACCAGAGAGGAAAAAGAAGCTTTGTGGGAAAGCGGGCAGCTTGGAAATTTATCTCCACGGTCACTCCTGAATACAATGTGGTGGCTGCTGTCATAGCATTTCGGCTTACGTGGCTGCCAAGAGCATTACACAATGAATGTGGAGGATTTCACGCTCAATAAAGATGACGACGTAACGGCAACGAGTTTGTAACCTTCACAGAAAGCCCGACAAAAACACGGCAAGGAGGTTTATGAGTTCAGTCGAGGTCTGTATTACCCAAAATGTTCACAACTGGTGAACTACGATGTCCTGTGGCCCTTTTTAAGAGTTACCTGTCCAACAGGCCTGAAGATTTAAAATTATCTGGTCCATTCTACTGACGCTCTACTTAGCATGCATCGACAACCTCGCCAAACAGACGTATGGTACAAGAAGAGCCGAATGGGTAAAAATACCATCAGTAAAATTATGAAAAGTATGAAAGAAAACTCACCATTACAACACATGTGTCCAGAGAAAAGATTATCCAACCACTCAGTCCGGAAAACGGTAATCAGAAAGCTGAAGGCCGAGGGAGTTCCAAAATCTGAAATTATAACAACAACTGGCCATCGACAAGAACAAAGCGTGGAAGCCTACGACTCCGGGAACGAAGACGAGCAGCGAAAACTGTCTAAGCCCTGGTGTCTAACATCATTGATGGGAGAGAAATCCACTTTAACCAGACAAGCAGTCGAGTTCCTCTTCAGGCGCTAATCCAGTCCACTGCAGCGGTGAGCAGTGGCCACGTTTACAATTTCCACAACTGTAATAGGCCACTTGTACTAAGAGGTCATGTGACATCGTTTTTATGAAAATGAAAGTTACATGATTTTGCCTTCGAAACACTATTGGTGGGTCATCATATCTCTTAAACAAAATAATAGTGATTTGGTTTTTCAAACCCGTACCATTTGTTAAAATAAAAAAGTCCGTAGCTGGTCACGTGACCAAAACTTGATTTTTAAAATTATGAATTACCGTTTTCTGACACAACTTTTGCACGTAAACTTCAAGGAAAATGTTGAAAAGATGATGTGGTAACGCTTATAGCACATCTGAACGTAACTATCAAACATTTAACAAGATATAAACAAAAAAGAGTTTTGGCCGCCATGTTGGAGGGCAAGAGTATGCCCTCCAACATGGCGGCCAATACAAATCATACAAATTTGTTGAAAAATCAAAGCACCGTAAAATATCTCCCTTAAATGCGTTTCCTCTCAAGTTTCGGGTGTAAGATAATTTTTATGTGTTCTGTCAATTTTTGGCCACTGTTTAAGGAACGCATCGGTCACGTGACCTCTTAGTGCAAGAGGCCTATGTGGTGATAAACCAAGAACATGCCGTACAGGCTAACGCTTCATGCACAACAAGCCATAATGTATAATTTGTCCGCAACCATGTTCCTTACCACCTCTGAATGTTTCTCAACTTTGTGCATTTTCGTTTGACTTTCATTTAGCAAGTTTTCTTAGACCATAAAATAAATTTTTAGCGATCATTTCACTCAAAACAAACTGTCAAAATTTCTAACCGAATTTGATCAAACCAGAAGAAAAGTCATTCGTGAACAGAAGAGCAGAAAACTAGAAACTGAAGGACTATGACACAAGACTTGAACAAAACGATGAATGGAACACAGCCATCGAGCTGTTATTTTGTACTGGAATCCTACAGGAGAAAAAAAAAAAACCGGCATAACCTTCTGCCTGATTATTCTTGTTTCACTGGCTGTTACCCAGGATTTGTAAGCAGCGGTTTTCCCAGTTAAATCGCGTAAGCGAAGAGATGACAACAGCAGACATAGGTAAACTATTCGTTCTTTTTCTTCCATTATTTACTCTCTCCCTACTCAGCAAGGTTGTGTGCTCCCTGTGGTTTTACATTGTAGTTTGAATTAGTCAATCCCCATGTTCTTATCAGGCGTTTACTGATTGAGGAGGGAGATTAATAAGTTTACAGATTTGACTTCAAAAAGCGTACGGAGTTCGGGCATGCGGATATCTGCGATAAACTGAAAGGATTCGCAGATTTCTATAATACGTTGGATCGTGGATCATGGGAAAAGCTAGCCTGTGTGGCAGGCTGTAGAAGGAGGAGAGAAGTCAAAATGAGCGCGAGAGGATTCAGCACGCTTCGAACCCTTACGCGATCGTGCGCTCAATAATCCTGCGATTGGCGCGCTTGTCTTTCCCCTTTCCCTCCCCTTCGGCTAAGGAAAAGCGAGAAGAGGCCGGTCCAGAAAAGAAAGCAATTGCAACAGTGTTTGTAGAGTTTGCCTGCAGGTAAATCTAAAAGTTACATATGGCGACTGTGTGGCAAAAACTTGTGCAAATATGTTTCAACAGTGATATGCTCTCAAGTTCTTGTCTTAACACGTTTTTTTTGGTTGATTAGATCTCTTGAAGATCCTACGTATGCGGTCGTATGCGGTCGTATGCGGTCCCCTGCAGTTTCTCTTTTCTCATTGCTTCTAACAACGATTCGTAGTTGGCCTGCAGTGCTTGTTCATGTTTTAGCTGTATGCGACTCATCTACAACACAAGCCACCCAACTGCTACTGAAAGTAGCGTTCTTCTTCAGTGATTGTAGAAATCGGTTATCTGTGGCACTTTCCGCCAATGCATAGACAACGACAAATTTGCCACCTTCAATGTCTTCCAAACAAACTAGCTTCTGAGCCAAACTGCACGTAGGCACTTTATGGCCTTGAACTTACATAATCGTTTAATAATTTTGAAGAGACTGAGGCATTTGATGGATAATTTCCAGCTCTCTTCGGAGCGACACAAGAAGCTGAAAAATGAGAGTCTTTCCATAGCCTGTAGGTAAAACGGCTGAAATATCCTTTTTTTGATAATAATAATAATAATAATAATAATAATAATAATAATAATAGTAATAAAAAATAGGTTTATTGTTTTTGCCGCAGGTAAGGTTACATGATTTTTTACTATTGTTATTATTATAAATAAATCAAATTTTATTCATAAATTTAAAAAAAAAAGACTATTTACAGATTCAAGAGTATGAAGTAATAATAATAATAATAATAATAATAATAATAATAATAATAATAATAACTGAATAACCCAACCTTCTACGAACAACAAGAAAAGGACAAGACTGCCATGATACAAAAAAGAGTTGCTGAATACGTTAAACGCATGTTCAACGATAAACTTATTGATCAGAAAACAAAATAGTACCTTGTACAAAACGACCCCAGACCTGGACGTTTTTACATACTCCCCAAAATCCATAAAGTTAACAATCCTGGACGACCCATAGTTTCTTCTAACAACCACCCCACAGAACGTATCTCTCAGTTTGTTGACTACTACCTAAAACCATCAGTTTGTACTGTTCCGTCTTACGTTAAAGACACTACTGATTTCCTTAACAAACTTGCCAACTTGAACACTATCAACACACTACTTCCCGACAATGCCATACTTGTCACGCTTGACGTCACTTCTCTTTATACCAACATCCCTCACAGTGAAGGTATTGAGGCTTGCCGCTTTTTCCTTCGCAAACGCAACGATAAGCACATCCCCACGGAAACTCTTTGTGACCTCATACGGATCATCCTCAACATGAACAATTTCACATTTAACAACAAACACTACCTACAAAAACACGGTACTGCTATGGGCACCAAAATGGCTCCTTCATTTGCCAACCTTTTTCTTGCCAAATTCGAACATGACGCGCTCACTAACGCACCTTATCTACCTCATATATGGCTCAGATTTCTAGACGATATTTTCGTTATTTGGACCGAAGGTTCAGAGAAACTGAAAGTATTTGTCGACTATCTCAATAACCTACATCCCACCATTAAATTCACTTGTTCGCATTCCCTCACTAATATTCCATTCCTTGATGTGATGGTCTCACTTAAGGATAGTCTCATAGAAACCGACCTTTACACTAAACCCACTGACAAACATCAATATTTACTTATCTCCTCATGCCACCCCACCCACACTAAACGTTCCATTTCATATAGCCTTGCACTTCGCCTTCGACGCATATGCTCCGACAATGACACTTACAAACAACGCTGTAAGGAACTTATGGGCTACCTCGTCAATCGAGGTTACGAACTTAACTTCCTTAAAACCCAAATACGACGTGCTTCTGACATTTCTCGGAACGACGCTCTTAAACTTAAACCTAAACAACAGACAGATACTGTTCCGTTCGTCATTACCTATAATCCCGCTTTACCTAACATATCCCGTATAATTCACAAACACTCTAACGTGCTTTATTCATCTGGTCGCTGTAAAACTGTCTTTACTAATCTCCCTTTAGTAGCCTACCGACGTTGTAAAAACATTAGTGACATTCTAGTTAGAGCTAAATTGCCGGTAACTACTAACACCGACCAATCTAGGTCTCCATCCGGCTCGTTTCGGTGCAATAAAACTAGTTGCACCGTCTGTCCTTTTATTGAGGATGGCCGTAATCAATATACTTTTTATAGTACTGGACAAACGTTCCGCTCGAACAACTACACACTAGTCGTGACTCCATCAGAAAGGCTCGTGAGGCATTCCTCATACACAGAGGAAAAACACTGGAGCCTGCAGGCCTTAACAGAAGAGATGAAATGTAATTTAATTTAGCAGCCTTTTAATTTTCTTTTGTTTATTTTACCTTGTTATCATGTATTATTATCCAACTGCACTTCGCAGAGTACAAATAACGCATAAGACGAGTACAAATATCACGCGGTATTTGTACTCCAGAGGACCGGTTAGACAGGTTTCGTGCCGTTGACCAATCAGTTAGCTGGATTTCTTGCGCGAATTCCGTTCCGCTTGGCATACTTCTGTCACGCATTCCCTGTAAATAAATATCCACGAAATTCGCTCGCACGAACATACCAGTTTGGCGTGTTGGATAATAAATCTCTTATTAGACGTTTTTTTGTGTAGTATCGCTGAGAATTTTTACTCGTTGTTTGCATTTTGTCTCGCCCTACGGGCTCGCCAAAATACGGCACAACTCGTAAAAATACTCAGCGATACTACACATCAAAACGTCTACTAAGATATATTTATTTATTTTTTTATGTCATTTCCTTTTTTTATTAATGTTGCACAACACGTAGCCGTTTTTATGTCATTTCCGGTGAATATAAAGATCTTGTAGAAGCATTTATCATTCAATAAACCGAGGAAGGATGGTGTTGGCCAGCCGAAATATTATAACAACGCCTATATTCACGTTGTCGTTGACCAAACCTTTGCAGTATATTTTCTATTGATAATGATAATGATAATGATAATGAAAAAGAAATCTTTAATTCAGCCAACGATTGTATCTTACAGGAAGGAAAAATCTCTCAAGGACATGCTTGTCCGCCGCCAACATTCCTTCAACAAAACATAATCATAAAAAGAACGAATTATTTTCGCTTGCGAAGGAAATTTGCATATGGACCATTGTTAACGACTCTATACGGACAATTATGCACGGCGCATTTTTGCCGAATTCAAAAATAGTCAAAATAACTGATCATTTATGCTAGATCTCAAAGTTGACATTCCACTATTACGAGCGTAGAAGCTGTGGACTCCGTAGCCTTTATTTAACCTTTACACTGATATCAATATTCAGTTTAGTTAAAATTGGTATCTACAAGCAGATCGGAGTAATTGGTCTCGGCAAAGTCCAAAATAAATCATTTGTCAGACATATTTCCCGCCAAATGTTTTAGCGAAGAATATCACCTTATTCCGACTTTCTGCGATTGTTATCCATGATTTTCTGAGAGATCTCCACAAAATAGTTAGGTGGACTGCAAAATAGAATATTTAAGCTGTGACATCGGGATTAACTTATGCAAGCATTTCAAATAGGCTTTTGTACATATGCTAGCATTTTTCGAGCAATTTAGTGAGGCAGAAGCATTGAGCATTATTCGAGCCTTTTAGTGGCATTCTTCTCATGTTTCTGGAAAATATATTTTTTTCACAGAATATAGAAATAAAAATTATTTTTCCGCACGACAAAATGAAGACTAACTTAACCTCTGCACTTAAGTAGCACAGAAAGGCGAAAAGAGATTAACAGAACAACACTGAGATCATTTCGAGAATTATCTTCTGGTGCATTAAAAACTTTTACATAGGTTGTTGTTAACCTGTTATAGTAAGTACACGTTTTTGTTAAGCACTCTGAACTATTCTTCTGCCGGAAAATTTAAAACCCCTATGTATGAGCATTAACCGAGCATTTTAGTGGAAAAATGGAGCATCAAGGTGGAGTATTTTAATGGGGAAATAAAAGCATAATGTACAAAAGCCTAATTTCAAACTCGCCAAATTGCAGCGTGACGTAAAAAATAGAATTCTCGCGGGAAAATTTAGTCTTGATAATGGCATAAATTTGGCGAGTTTGAAATGCTTGCATAAGTTAATGGTAGCAATTATATTTTACTACCAGTTTGGACATCGCGCAGAATGCCTATTGTTCTCGGGACATTTACTTGCAGTTCTAAGGTCTGTCATATTACCTAGTATTATTCAAATTAACGCTAAGAGCCGAGTCTCATTGGTTAAGGTTAACGCGCGTTTTTTCCCGTAGGGAGTATGACCTTGCTCATTAACTTGAAGAAGGCGGAGCATCAAAACAATGAACTTTTCGTATATTGTTTTCGCTTTTGTTCGCACCTCAAAAGTAAATTTACCGCGTCTCCAAGTAAGAAAGGAACGGAAAACAAAAACTGGTTATAAAAATTTATTATTGATCCGTATAAAAGAAAGCTGAAATCGTGTGACCTAAAATATCTTTGAAAACTAGCGGCGACTTTTACCGCCTATGTTCGCAAAATATAAAAATAGCTCGGGTTGGATCGTGCTTACTCGAACGGACATTGTATACTTTTGACCAGGCGCTACGTTCCTGCTTTTATATCCATCGGGCAACACACAGTTCTGTTTGCTTCGTTTATTAGGAGGGAGGCTCTAAGGCCCTCTTCATATGAGCCCGGTCGACCGGGCTGGCTCGGTTTCCGAGATCTCGCCTCGCCACTCTTTTCTTTGTAAAAATATCGATGTGTTCATATGAGAGGCCGGGCTGGCCCGGCTACCGAGATCTCGTCTTTTGCGACCGAGATCTCAGTAACCGGGATGAAAATTTTTCCATATGAACACTCCAGCCCGGTTACCGGGACGAAACTTTTTAAACAAAATAGCTTCGCTCTCACAACATAGCGGCCAAAATGGCATAATTTTGGTCTTGTATGTATTTCCACTTTAGAAGAATGCGAAATAGCTTTAAGTAAAGTTACAGGAGTCCACAAAGCGAACAATACAATTTATGGTCCACCGTTTTGGTTGTGTTTCTTGAATTCATCCCGGTCGACCGGGATGAAATTTCTCATATGAACACACCGGGCTACTGATCTAGTGATTCGCATTTAACGACTGAGTGATTTTTTTAAAAAGATATGATAATTCTTTGACAGCCATTGTTATGCAGTCATGTGCTTCAAACAATGGCTCACTGAGCATAGACGCGCCATATTTGAACGCACTTCCAACTCGCAATTTTAAATGCCAGTTTGATAGTCGTTATCTTACTTCGATTTACAAAGTAAAGACGGGATCAGTTAAGAAAAACGTCAAACCTTTATTTCCCGTTGCTAACTTTTTTAAAGCCCGTCTCGCTTACTTAAAAATCGCTTTTCATTTCGTCTCGGGAACATGTTCCCCTCCGAAAAAGCCGATTTTTCCCAATTTTCGAAGGCAGAAAGATAGTCCAAAAACATCGCAAAACTTCCTATTTTTTGGCTGCAATTGTAGATATAGCATTCCTCAGGAAAAGCCCGTTGCTTAAAACATTAAATGGGACTTCAGAAAGTCAGGAAATCGAGTTTTATCAATGCCCTGCAGGCAAATTAGGGTCTTTTCTCTCTTATTCTTGGCCATTCAAACTACATTCGTATTCAAATTTTGCCGCTTCGGTGCTCATGAATAAGTAATGATGTCCGGCTATTCTACGCGATGAAATGATAGTAGACAAAGTTGTCTCATAAAAGCGTAAATGCGACGGGTTTCTGTTGCTTTATTGATAATTCAGATGAAAAATTATAAACTAACGCCTAATTGACTCACTGTTTGTTGACTGTGTGAGAGCCGAATATGAGCAGGAAGTTTCTGTCAATTATTTGCACGATGTTATCACGTAGGGTATTTTATAAAACACGATCCTTACAAATCCTCAACGTGTTCTTGATCTGCTAAACGATGGTCCCTCAGTAGAATAAAATACCTGAAAACATTTCACGTAAGGCCGGAAATTCTCTCAACACGGAGAAAACATGATCTAAGCTGAATTTTAGACGTCTCGGCTTAAGAGGGAAACTCCGAGAGAGAAATCTGAAAGCACGAGGTATAATAATAAAGAGATTCTTCCTTGTTAGCAAGCCATATGAAAACAATGTATGAGCTGGAGAAGTAACTGATATGAAATGCCCATGTCGCCGAGCAAAATTCAAAGCAATCATGAAAGGCACATACAGGTTTAAAAGCTGCTCTATTCATCCTACCACTAGGAACTGGTGAGAGTTTTAAGAACAGGGATAAATGAAAGCAATAAAGCAGTTCCTTGGTCTTCCTTGATTGACATCAGTCATTAGACTTTTTGGTTTCTCCTTTATTTTGAGAAAAACAAACTACACGCTGTCTTCTCTACCGTCTCCACCCAGATCCTTCTCCTTTTGCAGACAGGTGGAAACGCTTTTTAAAGAAACTGACTCTCAGTGCGTTGAATTTAATCCTCAAAGTATTCGCCTTTGAAGAAGTCATGCAATGCCTGGTTTATATAACAGGAGTCTCTTTATTAAAAGGCTAACTTGGATACTCCAGAAAACGTGATCTCTTAATTGCAGGGTAAACAGTCGTAATGCATTTGCGCAGAAGCTGTTGATTAGGTGGTTTGCGCTGTCATTAGATTGAAAATTAGAATTTCTAAATTAAAACATCGACAATGTGCAGTCTCTGAAAAGTGTCGTAAAACATGTCAAATTGTTGTTTGTTCACTGTGTGGGAGCCGCATATGAACAGGAAGCTTCTGTCAATTATTTGCACGATGTTATCACATTGGGATATTTTATAACACAAGATCATTGCAAATCTCTCAGGTGTTCTTGGGCTGCTAAATAAACTATGATGGTTTAGAATAGAACACCTTAAAACATTTCACCTTAGGCTGGAAATTCTGTCAAACGGAGAAAACATGATCTAGGCTAAATTTCAGACGTCTCAGCTAAAGTTGGAAACTCCGCGAGAGAAATCTAAAAGCACGAGGTATAATACTAGAGAAATTCTTCCTCGTTAGCAAGCCATATGAAAAGCAATGCGTGTGCCGGAGAAGTAACTGATATGAAATGCATGAATGTCACCGAGCAAAATTCAAAGCAGTCATGAATTTTTGGTTTCTCCTTTATTTTGAGAAAAAGAAACTACACGCCCTCTCCTCTACCGTCTCCACCCAGATCCTTCTCTTTTTGCAGACAGGTGCAAACGCTTTTTAAAGAAATTTACTCTCAGTGCGTTGAATTTAATCCTCAAAGTATTAGCCGTTGAAGAAATGATATGCAATGCCCGGTTTATATTACAGGAGTCTCATTCTTAAAAGGCTGACTTGGATACTCGGGAAAACTTGATCTCTCGGCAGGGTAAACAGTCACAACATATTTGCGCGGCAGCTGTTGATTAGGTGGTTTGCACTGTCATTATATTGGAAATCAAAATTTCTAAATTTAAACTTCGACAAGAAGCAGTCCCTGAAAAGTGTCATGAAACATGCCAAATTGTTAAGTTATTATTTTTGCGCGTATGACACATGAAGGCAAACATTCCGCCTTCGGGCGGGAACATAAATAGACGACGTTCCACTAAATTTAATAAAACAAGAAGAAAAGTTATTCGTGAGCAGAAGAACAGAAAACTAGAAACTGAACGACTATGTCACAAGACTTGAACAAAACGATGAATGGAACACAGCCATCGAGCTGTTACTGGAATCCTACAGCAGCAAAACTCGGCCTAACCTTCGCTTTCTGCCTGATTTTTATTGTTTCGCTGGCTGGGAACACCGTCATCGGAATAATTCTCTACAAGACGCAGACCATGAGAAAACCCATCAACTTTCTAATAGTCAACATGGCCATGTCCGATCTGCTTATTCCGATTTTCTGGATTCCCAAAGATATTGAACGGCTCTACATAAACTCCTGGCTGATCGGTGGTCCTCTTGGCCAGGCCTTATGTAAGCTTGTTTACTTCTTACAGGATGTCTCCCTGCTTGTCTCTATTCAGAGCCTGGTTCTGATAGCAGTGGATCGTTTTGGAGCTGTGGTATTTCCCCTTTGTTCGCCACTCATCAGTTCAAAGCTGTGCCCTTTCTTTATTCTCGCCACTTGGATCATCGCGATGGCTGTGTACTCCCCATCTCTCTTCGCCTCAAAACTTGTTGAATATCCAGGAGGGTTGGTGTGTGAGTGGAGTTTGAAAGAAGTCTTTGGAGAATCCTCATCCCCTGAAAATTACTTCGTGCCAATTGTGATTATATTTTCTTTAATCCCGTTGGTCTTGATAGCCATACTTTACATTATCATCTATATCAAGCTCAAGTCACAGAAGATTCCAGGAGAGCAATCGGCCAACGCTGGACAACAACGCCAACAAAGAGAACGAAATGTGTTAAAGATGGCCATTGCTATTGTGTTAGGGTTTGCAGTATGTTGGCTACCCTACATTATCTTATGTTTTCTCTACATCTTTGCATCGGACTTAAGGTCTTGTGGCTTGATATACTTGTCATCTCTTGCCTTTGTGATGCTTTGCACAAATTGTGCCGTGAATCCTTGCATCTGTTTGATTTTCAGTAGAAATTATCGTATGGTACTCAAGACTCTCCTCAGTTAAATTTTTTTCCTCACAGCGCAGTAACTGATGATGATTCTTAGCAGTCGAGATAACCAAACGAGAGTATACTGAAGAGTCGACCTTAACCTTGTAAAAATAAGGTTAATTTAAAATTGCTTCGAATTGCATTAAATGTACCCCCTAGCTTAACAGTAAAGAATCTTTGCAGAACGGTCTTAAACCTTTCTTGAAACTCTAAGTTTTCAATCATTTTGAAGTTATTATGAAAACTTCATTTGTAATTTTGTTATATTAGAAGTTATATCTTGTAAATAATATTTATTTATCTCACTACTGCTTTCTATTTGATTCCAAGACTTTACAAGGGAACTTCACAAACAGTTTCTTAACCTTCTTTTGGCAATGGCGTTGGCGTCATTTGAAGTTATTTCGTAAACTCGACTTTTGAAATTTCATTTATGAGTCATCGAGCGTAATATAAACCGTGTAAATAGTATTTATCTTTTTTCAGCTCGTGAGCGGGCGGAATTCAACAAATCCTGCAACCTGATTGGTTCCTGGATCCACCCCTGCAGGATTTTTACGTCTCGTGGACGAAAAAAAGAAACCCGGCCAATAGCGTCCTTGCAGGCCGCTCCTCCTCGAAGCGTGCTGGATCCTCCCGCGCTCGTTTTGACTTCCCTCCCCTTTTACGGCCTGTCACGCAGGCTACGCAGGTGGGAGGGTCCGATGTGGGTACAAAGTGCCAGCACTGATGTCAAACTTAACTTGATTCCATCTATGGCGGTGAAACTTTCTGACTTTTCATAAAACTCTTCATGGAGCATTTTGGTGTTTCAATTATTTGGTTATGTGACTTTTTGCGGCAAGCAAGCATGTTTTTAAAGGGTCTTAGAAGTTATGTTTCTTTTGAGCCTCCGCCACCGAAACAAAGCACATGCGCGCAGAATCCAGCCAGCTACAGAGGCTGATACCAACCAGGTGTAAGACTGTATTATCAATGCAATTTCGCAGCCTCTTGAATTAAGGCTGTGCGCTGTTGAATTGAAAGGAGAGTGTGATGTTAATTAAAATGACAAGAGTTTACACGGTTGGTGTTAACAAAACGAAAAAGAAACATTTTCCATAAGAGGTGCACGTAATGGGTAAAAATGAAACAAAGCTTCATAAAAAAACTATATTCAGTACTTTATTGTCTTTGAATTGTATTGAAAATGCAGGCAGAGAAAGTTTACAACAAAAGCTAGAATGGTAGAGTAAATAATGCCTTTCGATTAAACTTCTAAAATTCAGCTGAGAGTGGCTTTATTCATCATTTTCTAAAATCCAAAACTTAAGACCCACAAAAGTTATTCATCAAGAATGAGAGAGGGTAACTTTATATAAGTTCTTTTCAGCTCAATATCTTGCTTCCTATAAAAACATGCACATTTTAAACTTCAGAGTTGAAGCGGTCCGTGTTATAAAGCTACGAACTTGTTTGTCGAAAAATACTTTTTTTCTGACTTTGAGAATTTTTGGAAGTTAAAGTATTAGGAAAAGTGCTTATTTAAATCTTTACTTGATCAGTTCAGTAGATAGCCAAAGTTCCAGATGTTTACGCCAATTTTGCTACCGCCATGTTGGTGTCCTTTGGAGGTACACCAACATGACGGCTCCGTCATTGTCCGTAAATTTGTGCAAAATATTTCGACAAATATTTGAATTTTAGGAAGACATACAGACCTAAAACTTGGAGAAGTGTTTTATTTATTTATCTCCTATGCATTAAAATTTCTTGACTTAATATACTGAATAGTTTCAGTTGGAATATTTTATCAGATGTTACCCCAAAAGGCGGTGAAGTTTGTGTTGACTTAGTTTTCTCAGAAAAGAAAAATATCTGTAAACTGGCGCCTAATTAACTCATTGTCTGATGACTGTGTGGGAGCCGCATATAAACAGGAAGCTTCTGTCAATCATTTGCACTATGTTGTCACCTGGGATACTCAAATATTTTTCGTGCTGCAGACACCTGCTTTTAAATACAACATAAAAACTCTAACTGGGATATTATTGAGAGAAACAGAAACATTGCTCCAAAGAAAACGCAAAGAGGAAAGATGAGCAAATCCTTTCACGTTACCAAGCGAACCTGAAGAACATAGAAGATAAGAAGTCTATAAGAACATGAACAAATACTGAGTCGTTGGTTCCAGTCTGACCCGCTGCTCAGAGTCTTGTAGCTGGAAGCTTTAACGACTGCTTACGGAAATAAAAGAGGATTCGAACTGAAACCAGGAATGCAATAGTATAAAATAATGGCCGTCCTTCGAGTCTTCGTTTTAACTTTATTTGACATGATTCACTTGAACAAGCTGTTTCCAAATAAAGATGGGCGAGTATTTTCTCTATTATGGTAATTCCAAAGTTGATCACATTTAATTTTGAATAATATCCAAACGATGGGAGAACTGAATACTAAACAAATGTAAAACCTCTCACAGCGCTTTAAATTTGGGTTAAGGCCACTTTATCAGAGAATCATAATAATAAAAGAGATTTATTTTGAGAACATAAATGAGGAGCGGTCGCTCCTCATCAATCTTCAAGCGAAAATAAGAAAAAGCGAGCGGGGAAATATGTCCGAGCGTAATTTAAGGGCGCCCACAGTAAAAAAAACAGTCATACTTAAAGGTCCCTGAAAAGTCAAAAAATCATGAAGCAGAAGCACAAGAAAAAATAAAACCGCAAGCACATTTTAAAAATGAACGAGGCCAAGCTTAGCGCAACCAAAAATATTTAAAAGTTCATCGTTTGATCGGCATTTTGTTAAGCATGTGTACGTTACCGAAGAGCGGACAAATTGATTTCATGTCAAATTTTCGGTTGCAGAACTTTGAACAACTGTGCCAATTAGTTTATCTGCAATAAAACAGTAAACCCTGTTGTAACTCTGATTCAGTACGTAACAGATGCACAAATTGAATATCCAGAGCTTCGATTCCGAAAGAAAACAACGCTTGTCCAAAAGAAATTCATGTTTTAGCAAGTATTTCAAAGGGGGAAAACTACAATGACCTGGGGCCCGTTTCTCGAAGCTCCGGTACCGAATACAACACACCTTTCCAGACATCTACCACATGAAATGGTAGCAATTATATTTTACTACCAGTTTGGCAATGATAGTAAAAACAAGGTTCTCTCACAAATGCGTAAATGCTTCAGGTTGCTTTTGCTTTATTGGGAACTCAAATGAATTGAAATAATGTACTCTGCAATATTAAATTGTAGGTATCTACTCTCTGATGTGTTGTTGTTTTATCAGATGTTTTGAGACCGTTTTTGTTGGCTTAGTTTTCTGAGAAAATGAAAAAAAAAAAATGATTTTATAAACTAACGCCTAACTGACTCATTGTTTGTCGACTGTGTGGGGGCCGCATATGAACAGAAAGCTTCTGTCAATTATTTGCACGACGTTATCACGTGGCCGGGATATTTTATAACACAAGATCATTGCAAATCTTCCAGGTGTTCTTGAGCTGCTTAATAAACTATGATGGTTTAAAATAGAACACTATAAAACATATTATGTTAAGCCGGAAATTCTCTCAAACCGGAAAGAACATGATCTAAGCTGAATTTCAGACGTCTCGGCTAAAGTCAGAAACTCCGGGAAAGAAATCTAAAAGCACGAGGTATAATACTAGAGAAATTCTCCCTCGTTAGCAAGCCATCTAAAAAAAAATGTGTGCACCGGAGAAGTAACTGATATACACCGAATGCAAATATGGCGGACCACTCGGTCGTCGCCCGGGACGAGTCGAATGAAAGCGAGGCTAGTTGGGCTTTGATGTTTTGTTTTAAAGTGCTTCCCGGCCAGAAAACCCTTGCTTTGTGGTCGATCTGTTGTTTTATTTCGCTGTGCCTACGAGTTGCTGTGTTTCTGAATGTGACGAGAGGGGATAGAAATCTTCCAACGTTAACCTCTAAGGGAAAATAGTGGATCAATGCAATTTGTTGAGACGGAGAAAAGGAGTTCACGATCGCCGCGGGGACTAAAGTTTGCTATTGTTTGCTACGTTTCAGGATAGATCTCAGAAAAATCGTTTAAATGACGTGCTAATGTGGTGTCTGGTGGTGTTCCAACACGGTTTTCATGGCCAATACCCTCCCCAAGGTAAAGAAAAGGTCTCCTTGAATGATATCCTCTGTCTCAAAGGAAGAAGTTATTTGCGTTCGCGTCCACTCGCATGATTGCACGGAATCGCACGAAGTAAATATAAATACTACGGTGCAATAACCAAGCGAATGAACTTCAACTGCCCCGTTACTGAAACCAGTGAAAGCATTGAGCCAAATGACAACAACTTAGAGCTAAATGCGATCGCTTACACATTTTCTAAGATCGATTCCAACCTGAACTTAAACAGTTCCTTCGGCGAATGTGAACTCCTCAGAACTCCTTGCCTCCGTCTCTTTGGTTTCCCCTCAGAGGCGAACGAGAAAACTGAAAAAAAGAACACCTTCTCTGCTGTGGAAGATTCCACTCTGTTGCGGTGGCATTCAGGAACACAAAAACGCGTAGGGAGGGCGAAACAAATCGACTACGAAGCAAGACCTTTCTGGAAAAGCATTGTCAAAACAAAACATCGAAGCCCAACTAGCCTCGCTTTCATTCGACTCGTCCCGGGCGACGACCGAGTGGTCCGCCATATTTGCATTCGGTGTATGAAATGGCGATGTCGCCGAGCAAAATTTAAAGCAATCATGGAGAGATACGGGTTGAGCTGCTTTAGTCATCCTACCCCTAGGAACTGGTGGGAGTTTTAAGAACAGGGATAAGCAAGAAAGCAATTAAGCAGTTCCTTGATTGACATCATTAATTTGAATTTTTGGTTTCTCCTTTATTTTGAGAAAAACAAACTACACGCCCTCTCCTGTGCCGTCTTCACCCAGATCCTTCTCTTTTTGCAGACAGATGGAAACGCTTTTTAAAGAAACTGACTCAGTGAGTTGAATCTATTCCTGAAAGTATTAGCCGTTGAAGAAGTCATATGGAAATGTCCGGTTTATATAACAGGAGTCTCTTTGTTAAAAGGCTGACTTGGGTATTAGGGAAAACTTAGCACATTTGCGCGGCAGCCGTTGATTAGGTGGTTTGCGCATATTATTTTGGAAAATAAATTTCTAAATTTAAAACTTCGACAAAGAGCAGTTTCTGAAAAGTGTCGTGAAACCTGCCAAATTGTTAAATAATTAATTTTGCGCGAATGACAACATGAAGGCAAACATTTATTCCGCCTTCGGGCGGGATTAGGGAGTTTTAGCAATAACGACGGCTACGGCGGGGACGAAGCCTTATAAAAAATGTGTTTATATTTTACCTCCGAATGTCGCAGCTTTGTAAATCTCTTCAGTACGCCTATCGGTCTAAAATCTTACTCAGGCTAAACATGCACCGACAGCGTTCAATTCGAAAAGAAGATACAAAAAATTAGCCATCGCCGTGCGCGCTGTTCAAAATACGTGGAAGTTAATCATTTCATGTTGTTGTTTTGTAGAGGACGGCAAAGAAATGTATCAAGATTCAAAACGCACGTGCACAGCTATTGTTCTGCTCATTAAACCTTTTGTTTGGTGACACTCTCGACGCCGTCGCCGTCGTGGTTTGCTAAAACTCCCTAATATAAATAGACGACGGTCTCATTGAATTTGATCAAACCAGAAGAAAAGTTACTCGTGAGCAGAAGAGCAGAAAACTAGAAACTGAACGACTATGACACAAGACTTCAACAAAACGATAATTGGAACACAGCCATTGAGCTGTTACCGGAATCCTACAGCAGAAAAAATCGGCTTAACCTCTGCTTTGTGCCTGGTTTTTCTTGTTTCGCTGGCTGGGAACACCCTCATTGGAATAATTGTCTACAAGACGAAAACCATGAGAAAGCCCATCAACTTTTTAATAGTCAACATGGCCATGTCCGATCTGCTGTTTCCGATTTTCTTGATTCCTCGGGATATTCAATTGCTCTACATAAACTCCTGGCTGATCGGTGGTCGTCTTGGCCAGGCCTTATGCAAGGTGGCAACCTTCTTACCACTTGTCTCTTTGGGTGTATCTGTTCAGAGCCTGGTTCTGATAGCAGTGGATCGTTTTGGAGCTGTGGTATTTCCCCTCCGTTCTCCACTCATCAGTTCAAAGCTGTGCCGTTTCTTTATTCTCGCCACTTGGATCATCGCGATGGCTCTCCACACCCCATATCTCTTTGCCTATAAACTTGATGAATATCCAGGAGGGTTGAAGTGTGAGCCGCGTTGGAAAGAAGTCTTTGGAGAATCCTCATCCTTTGAGCATTACATCGTGCCAATTGTGATTATATTCTATTTAATCCCGTTGGTGTTGATAGCCATACTTTACATTATCATCTATATCAAGCTCAAGTCACAGAAGATTCCAGGCGAGCGATGGGCCAACGCTAGACAACAACGCCAACAAAGGGAACGAAATGTGTTAAAGATGGCCATTGCTATTGTGTTAGGGTTTGCAGTGTGCGGGCTTCCCTTCTTTATCGACAGGTTTCTCGTCATCTTTGCATCGGACTTACGGTCTTGTGGCTTGTTTTACTTTTCATATGTTGCTTATGTGATGCTTTGCACAAATTGTGCCGTGAATCCTTGCATCTGTTTGATTTTCAGTAGAAATTATCGTATAGGACTCAAGACTCTCATCAGTTAAAATATTTTTTTCTAACAGCGCAGTAACAGATGATGATTCTTAGCAGTCGAGATAATCAAACGAGAGTATAAGAGTCCGACATTAAACTTGTAAAAATAAGGTTAATTTAAAATTGCTTTGAATTGCATTTAATGTATCCTATAGCTTAAAGAAACTTTGCAGAACGGTCTTAAACCTTTCTTGGAACTCTAAGTTTTCAATCATTTTGAAGTTATTATGAACACTTCACTTGTAATTTTGTTATATTAGGAGTTATATCTTGTAAATAATATTTATTTATTTCATACTTTTATTTCAGCGTACTGAAGAGAAACTTGCTTTAAGGAACAGTTGAAGTATGGTCGTTCTCTTGACATTTTGCTTGGGATTCATTTGTAGGTTTCTTAGGATTAGGAAACAATAAAGTGAATTACGAATTACAAGAAATCGCCCTCTGTTTATCTCTTTTTTATCGCCACTTTTCTCTATGTTCGTCTCGAGGGTATTTTCAAAAAGCGTACGGATTGTGGGCATGCGGATTTCTACGATAAATTGAACGGATTCGCGGATTTCTACAATACGGCGGATCGGTATCAGCTGTGAGTTTTGGCCTAGACTCCGGACTCTACCTGTTTTAATATAACATTTACAGCGGGGAAATATTCTGACTTTTCATAAAACTATTCAAGGAGCATTTTGTCAGTGTGACGTGACTTGACGTTTTCGCGGCAAGCAACTGAGCATGTTTTTAACTGGGTCATAGAAGTTCTGTTTCCAATGAACCTCGGCCGCCAAAAGGCCGACGAAGCACATCCTCGCAGAATCCAACGAGCTACAGAGGCTGATTCCAACCAGATGCAACACTCTGTATTATCATTACAATTTCGCTGCCTCTTGAATTAAGGCTGTTGAATTGAAAGGAGAGTGTGAAAAATGACAAGAGTTTACACGGTTCGCGTTAAAAAAACAAAACAACAAATAAGGAAACATTTACCTTGAGCGGAGCACCTAATGCGTTAAAATGAAACAAAATCATAAAGAAAGTATATTCAGTACTTTATTGTCTTTGAACTGTATTGAGAAGCTTACAACAAAAGCTAGAACAGTGAAATAAATGATGTTTTGCGCTTAAAATTCTAAAATTCAGCTGACAGTAGCTTTATTGGGAACTCAGATGAATTAAAGTATATACTTTGCAATATTGAGTTTTAGGTAACTGCTCTCTGATATGTTAATGTTTTATCAGATGTTACCCCAAAAGGCGGTGAGATTTTTGTTGGCTTAGTTTTCACAAAAAGGAAAACTGTCTGTAGACTTACGCCTAATTAAGTCATTGATGACTGTGTGGGAGCCGCATATAAACAGGAAGCTTCGGTCAAACATGTTATCACGTGGGATACTCAAATATTTTTCATGCTGCAGACACCTGCTTTTAAATACGGCTAAAACTCTGGGATATTATTGAGTGAAAAAGAAACAGCACTCTAAAGAAAACGCAAAGAGGAAAGATGAGAAAATCCTTTCACGTTACCAGCGAACCTGAAGAACATAGAAGATAAGAACATAAAAAGACACTGAACATAGAAGCAATAGAACGTAGAGTGGCTCCAGTGTGACCCGCTGCTCACAGTCTTGTAGCTAGAAGCTTTGAATGACTGCTTACGGAAATAAAACACGATTCGAATTGAAATCAGGAATGAATAATATAAAATAATGGCTATGCTTCGAGTCTTCATTTTAACTTGATTTGACATTCACCTTAACCAGCTGGTTCCAAATAAAGATGGGCGAGCATTTTCTGTACCATGGTATTTATAGCGGCGCTTTTCATTTACATGTACTTGAGACAGAAAAAGTTGATCACATTTAATTTTGATCTATAATGTCTAAAGGATAGGAGAATTGAATAATAAACAATTGTCAGACATTTTACAGCTCTTTCAATTTGGGTCAAACCTCTTTATCAGACAATAATAATTAACAATTATTCTTTGAAATCGAGGTAAATATTCTGACACTATTCACCGAGATTGAGAAGAATAATTGTTTTAGTATATACACAGGAAGTGATCTCAACAACATTTCAGCATGAAACCATTAAAAATCGATTTAATTGACCTCTTAATTCATGCGTGGAAAACGTGCAAGCGGTACAAAGCATACGCGAATTCGCGAAACTATTTACAGAATCTTTGAACATGGAAAATATATAGTTAATCTTCGAAAAAACCTCGTGACAGTCTAGAATAATGGTCCTTAAACACTGTTCAAATCAGTATGAATCAAAAGTATGCTTTATTCAAAAGTATGCTTTATTTTTGTTTGGCTTACGCATTATTCACTCGGTAGGGGGTGAATAATGCTCATTAGCCAGAGATAGCGAACCAATCAGATTGCTTAAAACACCAAGATCACTGAGTGTGTATATACTAATAGTTATTATTTTGAGAACGGAAATGAGGTGCGGTCACTCCTCATCAATCTTCAAGCGAAATACAGAAAAAGCGAGCGGGAAAATATGGCAGAGCGAAGTTTAAGGGCGCCCACAGTAAAAAAAACATCAATCATACTTAGTGGACCATGAAACGTCAAAACATCATGAAACAGACTGTGACCAAAAAAAATAAAACTGCAAAGTCGTTTTGAATATGAACACGACGCCAAGCTTAGCGCTGGCAAAAATTTAAACATTCAGCGTTCGATCAGCGTGTTGTTAGGCGTGTGTATGTTACCGAAGAGACGACAAATTTTTTTCACGTCAAATTTTTGGTTTCAACACTTTTAACAACTATGCTAGTTAGTTTATCTGTAGTATAACAGTAGACCCTCTTGGCTCTGAGGCATATCTCTGATCCTGAATATGTGTTATCCCCCTAAGCCAGCCAAGTTGGAATTTCAATATACCAAAATCCTACTCGCCTTCCTCAATTCAGCATGCACCTTTAAACTGGGAGGTACAGTGACACTTGAATTACTTCAATGATTGCCAGAGGAGAATTGCATCTCCCATAAATAACAGGGATATTGGAGTAAAGCCAAAGTTTGAAACCTCATAAAACTCCAGTTATACCAAAACACGACCCCCAAATGGTTGAACTGCCCAGAACTTAACCTAAATCAGATTACATTTTCCTCGGAGGAAGAACATGATTTTTCGCAAAACCTCAAAAAGTCTTTCCTATGAGAATTTGCACAGTAATTACAATAAAGATGTCTTGATGGCTTCTCTAATGGCTACAGCATTCCTGTTTTGTCCTTGGTTTGGGTCGACTGGAAAAACACCAAGATGGAGCTGCACACATTGTAGCCACTCCTCATTAAAGCCCTCACCCATGACTTGACAGAAGTTGTGCAACACACAACAAGCAACAATGACAAGACAACCAGTCTCGACATTAAGGTCCAGCCTCTTTGCAATGCTTCTAAACCTACCCTTTAGCCTTCCATAAGCATTCTCAACCACCACACTTGTCACGTTGAGGAGTCATTTGCTTTGTGTCAGCCGGCTTTGTGTCAGCTCTGTCCAACAGCCAGCATGCACATGCAACACTTGCAACAAGGACTGCCATTCACGCATCGGTCTTCACAGTCATAGTCACCGATCATAGGCTCCAGCCAAGCACACAACTAGATGCTATACCCATGGTCGACCCTGACCGATGGAGGCCTACATGTACTGCGGTTGTAGATGAAGTGAAGAGTGACCATCGCAGTAAATTTTCCAATTAGAGAGAAACAGAAACATTACGCCAGAGAAAAAGCAAAGAGGAAAGATGAGCAAATCCTTTCACGTTACCAAGCGAACCTGAAAAACTTCTAAAAGAACATGAACAGACACTGAGTCGGTGGTTCCAGTGTGACCGTCCTTCAAGTCTTAAATTTGACATTCACCTGAACAAGCTGTTTCCAAATTAAGATGGGCGAAAGTTTTCGTTATTATGGTAATTATAAAGTTGATCACACTTAATTTTGAATAATATCCAAACGATAGGAATACTGAATACTAAACAAATGTAAAACCTTTCACAGCGATTTAAATTTGGGTTAAGGCCACTTTATCAGAGAATCATAATAATAAAAGAGATTTATTTTGAGAACATAAATGAGGAGCGGTCGCTCATCGTCATCTTCAAGCGAAAAGCAGAAAAAGCGAGCGGGAAAATATGACCGAGCGTAATTCAAGCGCGCCCACAGTAAAAAAAACCAGTCATACTTAAAAGGCCATGAAACTTCAAAAAGATCATGAAGCAGAACCACAAGAAAAATAAAACTGCAAGCACATTTTAAATATGAACGAGGCCAAACTTAGCGCTACCAAAAATATTTACAGTGCGGACACTCGAACCATGAACGCTATGGCTTTATTTTCACTTTATTTTCACTTTATTTGTACTTTTTTTTCACTTATTTTGTAGTTATTTTTTATGTTTTTCCAGAACTAACCAATCACAGTTGTGAACCGAAGCAATGGCACAGACATTTTCTTCTCCTTTTTTCCGTGTCTTTATCGTTCCACGCTACACGTTTGAGACGCTTTTCGGTGCTCGGCTATACATGCGTTCCAACTAACGTTAGCGGTTTTTTTGGCTGGAATTAATTTGCGTTCACCGAAGTCAGACTCGGGTTTTCAGTTCACCGCGAAATGGCCATCTAAACAGATACATTTTTTGACACTTTTGTTGAATTTAAGCTCTTTTGGGGTGCGAAATATGACTTTCTACTATTTTTATTGAAATAATTAGGTCAGTGTAATCTCAGGATTAATCATGCAGCAACAACAAGGCATCTACGACAATGGAAACGCGTTACCAAATATTTATCGAGAGACAATTCTTGATCTCCACCACCAGGAATTTTTCCAAAGACAAATTTAAGGGACAGCGCGAGCTAGTGTTGGCTATGTCAATAAAACCGTTCAAAACTATGTGGACAACAACACGTCAGTCTCTCCCTCCGACGCGAAAACACAAGACGTTGTTGATTACATTGACCAATTGTGCAGCCACATAATCATCTGAACTTCAACAGTGCTTATTGCTGGATGGAGTTTCGCCACCTCATCTTTTGCCATCTCAAAGTGCAATAAAAAAGTGCGTTCGGGAGGATTGTTTTATGACGAAGAAAAAACTTTATAGGCAACTACCGACGGACTCATTGTCAGACGTAAACATCAACTATAAAGATTATTTTCTTGATCAAATTGCGCAACTAGACTGTACTACACTCCACTTTTTTGATCAGTTCGGTGTCAAAATTACTTCAGGAAATCATGTGTACGGTAAATTCATATATCGGCGAGCCTGCCATCGAAGTCGCCTCGAACGCGAACTACACGCTAAACCTATTTCACTCAATACAAGGAGTTGATTACTACAATATTTTACGGGGTGCTTCTAATGGAATGGAAATGCTAAACTTTTTCGATGAGGCTTTAGCAGTAGAAAGAGCAGATGGCTCACCAATTCTGGAACTCGGTGACTATCAAGTATCATAATCGATAATTGGCGAAGCTGTTTCCAAACTAGATGCTTCAAATTCAGTTGCATATTTTAGGAATAACATCATGATTCATTGACAGCTTATCTCCAGATCTGGTCTCTTGCACGCAAGCTATTTATAGCCACGGTGGTGGGAAAACACGAATGTTGCAGTTCAACGAAGATGGCGAAATCGATTGACTCATTAGTTCAGTGTTCCTGATGTTGTTTTACGTCTGCCGCCGAAATAAATATGTTGCATTTCATTTGTTCCTTGTTTTTGAAGGAAAAAAGTAGTAATATTTCCGTCAGAAAGCGCCGTTATAGTTTCACCGATGAAATATCCCGCCATTGTAAAGAAGCGGAAAAACCGTGATTGATAAAAAATCGGAAAAAATTTGGAAAAATGTCTCCGCCGTTGTTTGAAATCATGGCACCACTTTGAAAATAACGAGGAAAAAAGTCTCGGCCGTTGCATCGACTCGCGGCTGTGATTGGCTAGTTCGGAAAAAAATAATAAAATAAGTGAAAAAAAAGTACAAATAAAGTGAAAATAAAGCCATAGCGTTCATGGTTCGAGTGTCCGCACTGTAAAAGTTCATCGTTTTATCGGCATTTTGTTAAGCATATGTATGTTACTGAAGAGACAAATTTATTTCATGTCAAATTTTCGGTTTCACAACTTTGAACAACTGTGCCAATTAGTTTATCCGTAGTATAACAGTAAACCCTCTTGTAACTCTGATTCAGTGACAGATGCACAAATTGAATATCTAGAGCTTCGATTCCGAAAGAAAACAACGCTTGTGCAAAAGAAATTCATGTGTTAGCAAGTACTTCAAAGCGTGGAAAACTACACCGATCAGATCTGGCTTTCTTTTCGTGAAATGGATACAGAAATTATTTTTTCGGACAGTTCACTGGGCAAAATAACCGCATTGAGAGAAAATAATCTCAATTGGCACGGTTTAGGTGTGCAAGCCTGCCATATTCAGCTGTTTAACTCAATTTATGTTTATTTTATACAGCACAATTTTTCGCAGTTGTAGTTGATGAATTAGAAATTATCTTTAAAAGACCAGAAA
>JAHPZR010002726.1:0-5000 GCA_019787425.1 Platygyra sinensis
CTTTGGCGAGTGCAATTTCAGCTTTTTGAAAAACTCGAAAGTGCAAATTAATTTTAAATTGAACGAGAAAAGCCATATGATTACTTATTAATAATACAAACATGAAAAAGTTTGCGCGCAAAAAGTGCCGGAAGATGTTTCTTGAAGCCATTTTTTTTCGCATTCGAGAACACTTTTTTGAGAGTTTCCGTACATTTTTTTTTGTCATTACTTTACATGATTTTTATTGATATAACCGGCCTACAAAATTCCTCATTGTCTTTCTGCCAATCATAATTCAGAATTACAGTGTGTAATTTGCACTGGTGTTACACTTATTGCACTGATGTTACACTTGAACTGCACTGCTCTGAGCTAATCAGAATCAAGTAATTTTTCATGTGTATTATTAATACTTAAAAATTATGATGTTATTAATTAATTATTAGTACAATCTAAAAGGCGTACCATTGTTCAACATTAACTATTTACTTTGTTTGATTTAAACTTACAGCTCTCAAGTTGAACAGTGTATCCCCAAAGAAGATGTGGTTAAATAGCTTGGTGGTGAGCAATGGATATCTCCTTTCAATCTCCGCATAAAGAAGAGGAAAGTCATAGACAAACCCATTGTGGGCAAGAAGTACTAGAAATTTTAAAAATAGACATGAAAATAAAATGTTTTAACACAAAATAATGCATTACATTGTTTTACTCAGTGGTAAGAATCCTTGTGGGATGCTTGCACATGTAACAAGTGTGTGATTCGTACAGTGTACATGCTAATATTTTATACCACATTGACTACTCCACACCAAAAACTGTTACAACAATAGTAATGCTGACTGTGTACTTTGGTTCTAATTGTTTTCCAGTGTACCTGGGAAGTATTTTGTGTTTGTCTTTGTTGACACTTCCTCTGTGAGTTTTGTAAGCCAAGATACAAATCTAGGCAAAACTTCAGAAAGCTTTGGCTGTCGGATAAGGTCAGTTTGCTTTATACCACATTTTCTGACCACTGAAACGGAACAGAAACACAGTGGTTAGGAAGTAGCCTGCAAGAGGAGATGCCTTTTCCAGCTTTTGTTTCACCTTCCACAAAATGACATCTTTTTGCAGTGTATGAAAGAAACACCAGGAAAGGCATCTGTTCTCACTGTCTGTTGTAAAATTAATAAAATATTAGAAAACAAAACTGAACCCAATCCCCCCAAATAAGCTCTCATAGGCTTAGAAATATGGCTGATCAAAGTCTGTCAATTCTTCTAAAAAAGGTTGTGCATTAAAATTTCACAGCAACCAAAGGTAGGCTTTGTATGGGAGTTACTCTAAAACATTGTTTCTACCTGGTGCGGCTATCCTTCTGGACGTATTGACTAATGAGTGGAAAGATTTTTCCAGATGAGTTTCCACATTGTTGGCAAGAGGTTGCAGCACTGCAGCAATTTCTACAATGTGGTCCTTGTAAATGGATCCCCCGGTGCCTTCACAGTCATACAAGAAATACAAAGGGGAAGGATTGCCTTGTAGCTCGTCTCCACACTCATCGTCACTGCTGTCTGTAACTGGGACACTGTCACTGCAGTCTGGCTCTGGAAAACTATCACTGCAATCACTGAATTCTGATTCAGAGCTGCTGTCATCACATCCGCCTGCAGAGTATTTTGTTGTGATGGAAACAGCCTTCAGGGATGTCATGTATTCTTTCTCTTTCTCATGTTTTTTCATCTTCTTTCTTTTGTTTTCATTTCTAAATACATAAAAATGCATGAGATGAACAAGAACAGTACACTCAATTTGTGTATGAATTTATTTTGATTCAATACAGGAAGGTTGCAGATAACATTAAGAGTATTATCTGCTTTAAGATTATTCGCAGTTGACAAAGTCAATTCAAAATAAGCCTTTCTTTTCTAATAATGACTTTGAGCTTATTTTGAGTTAATTGACTTCATTATGTTATTTATATAACCAGTACCAGTACTTTCTATCAAGAAAGTTTATATAATAAGCTTAGGAGGAACACATACAGTCTATATATGTGTACATATTGAAAAGAGACTGACACAAAAATCAACCTTTTCCTTTGGTAATCTGGTGAATTTCGTTTCCGGATGTCTTCATCAAATTGGTCTTGCCGTTGAATGACATACTCAATGGCTTTCTTTGGCATTGGCACTGCAAGTAGCTGGAACAAGAGAACTATCCATATTGGGCCAATATTCTAATAAAGAAATAGTAATGTATTTTAGTCAGTATACTTTAATTGAATTGTTGTTATGTTTTTTGTGAAGTTTCACACTTTGAAAAGTACATTGTGTCATTATATTGAACTCACATCCTTTTTCTCTGAAAATATGCATCAAAAATAGCATTACATTACACCTTGCAAATCTAAGTGCAAATCAGGATTTGTTCTGTATTCCATTTTAGGGGAAAAGGTTATCTTACAAATTTACATACACTGTCATACATGGCTACTCTAGGTGTTACAGACAGGAAATATAGTAGTGTAGGTACAGTCACCTTGTGTGGTATTGACATGTTTGTCTTACACTGATAGTGTACAGACCCAAGGTCAATCCTTTTCCCCCTGTATGCAAGTGCGATGCCATGGTACCCCTCAGGGATGTTGTTAGTGATTCGTCCCTCCAAGGTGATGTATTCTTCAGGTCTTGTGGCCATTTTTTCTAGAACTCTTTTGAATTCATTCAGTTGGGATTGGCATGTGAATGAATGTTTGCAGTGGTAGGGTTTACCTTCTTCATCTTCCTGTTCATTAAGATAAAAAAATTGTTACCCCAATTGTTACCTTAACTAAACTGGGAATTTAATTTTCATACACACTGTATATAAGAGTTTTCAATCTCTTTCACCAAAAATAGTAACTGCACTCACAAGTCTTGTAAAAATTACTGTATAAGGCTATTATTTGTTACCTTTTTATGAAACCTGCACCATGTTGAAGAGTGGTCATCGGTGTAGTGTTGGTAGTAATTCATGATTGCCTTTCCAAAATCACCCAATGGATCTTCTGATGAGTAGATCTCTTCACACTTTGTTAGGTTTTTTAAGCACTTTTTGGCATTTTGAATCATGCCTTCTGACATTCTTTGGCACTTTGGCAAACCAAGGCTCTTGCACTGTGAATTGGAAGTATTCATCATTAATTTATTGCCCAAAAGTCCTTTTCATCATTCTTTACTGCTCATTTCTTGAGTTCAATTGATTCAGCAACTAAACAAGTAGGGTGTTTCCTCGGGGGTCCGCATCTTGTTGACAATTTTTGTAGTATTGTAATATAACTCAATATGTAGTCTTGTAAAGTCAAATATTGTTGTGAACCACTTGTAAATGCAATAGTTGCGTCACCGGTGTCATTTACTAAGTATCAAGTAATCCATTTTCTACATAACCAAACTGAAGCTACTGAACTACTGTACTAAACTCGGCAGTTCACACGCTAATTCTATAACTCGCTGCTCTCTTTACTCACCTGACATGGCGTCTTTTTTACTTTCTCCAAGTCTGCATGGAAGGTTTTGGCAGTGTGGTTGCCGCAGTACACAATATCCGTTTCTGGGCTCCTTGATAGTAGCACCTCGTGACATGCAGCGTCTTTGTCCAAGACTGCTTTTGTTATCGTCATCTTTTCCTTTCCTATCAGATCTGCAAGTATCTCGTCGAGCATGTTCCCTTCTGCCCCGCCAGATGTGCCCTCCCAGTTGGCGCCTTGTCCTCGCTTTGTTCTGTGAGCGTAGCCGATTATGTTACCCGTTTTAGCATCGTGCATTGTAGCCGAAGCGTTGTTGGAATAGTGACCTCTTGTTAGATAAAACCCATCGAACATGACCTCTAACTTCTTTTCGTCTCCGCGCGCTCGGATAATTTTGCGAGCCTGGTCAACGCTCCAATTGGCAATTTTTTCCACTTCTGGGGCAATCCATTCAATTACTCGAATCCATTGTTTTTCGCTAAAGTGGCTTATTCCAAGGGTCCCCATGACATGATCGTAGTCCTTGTAATACTCGCCACAAACAATAAATGCCAGAAGGATGTAGTTCGTCAGGTAAGTTTTTGGTTTTGTTCGAGTCGGAATAATTTCGTCGCAAGAGGAAATGCTCACCTCACTTTTACACTCTGAACAGACAAAGTCTAACTTTAAAATTCCTGTCTTCGATTCACTTTCTTTCGAAAATTGTAGCGTTCCTGAATTGTTGCACTTGTTACATTTCCTTTCTGATGCGCACTTTTGAAATTTTTCTGAAGTGCAGATTACGAGCCGGGACTGATTTATGCTCAAATGGTTTTTCGTCAACTGTTGAGGGTCGTGGCCTTTATCTTGAAAAAAGCCCTCCACTTTACGAATTGTTTCCTTATCCTCTTTACTTCCTTTTAGTTCCGAAGACGTAATTGGTGTTGTGTCGCAAGGCGACTTTACTTTGCGTAAGAAGTCTTCAAGTTGTTCTGCGGAAACCATGTCATCGTTCGCCGCACATTCCTCCACTTCACTTACCGCAGTTTTCTCCGGAGAGAGTGGAGCGCTTATTTCTACTTCCACTGACCTTTCTCCAGTCTGAGTTGCCACTGTCGATGTATTTTTTAACAAGCACAGTTCTTCAAAGAAGTTAACTTGACAGCCAACATCATTTTTACCTAGCGAGGGTGACGACCATCGAGCACTTGAAGCTTCCAAAGCTCGCCTCTTTCTCTTCCCTAATTTCCTTCCCGACATGAATCAACCCACGTTTTTTTATTGTTTTGTATTTTGATGTTTTTTGGTTTGGTTTTGTTCTTTTTAAAATTTTTTAACGACTATAATTGAAACAATTAGGAGATTGTTATCAAATTTTCCTGGTCGGTGAGTAGGTTTTCTGGTCAGCTCACGATACGATGACGTCAGTCACCGGAAGTGACATTTCACTTCCTTAGCAACGCGCGAAAATCCGTCTGTGGGCCCTTAAGCAGCTGTAAAAGTATAGCCTGAAAAAACTGATTCACGCTTGAACGGGATTCTACCA
>JAHPZR010002726.1:10000-41235 GCA_019787425.1 Platygyra sinensis
TTAACTTCCAAAAATTCTCAAAGTCGGAAGATATTTATTTTTCGACAAACACGTTCGTAGCTTTATGTCACGGCCCGCTTTAACTATGAAATTTAAAATGTGCCTGTTTTTATAGGAAGCAAGATATTGAGCTGAAAACTTGTTAACAGATATAAAGTTACCCTCTCTCATGCTTGATGAATAACTTTGGTGGGTCTTAAGTTTTGGATTTTTAGAAAATGATGAGTAAAGCCACTCTCGGCTAAAATTTAGAAGTTTAATCGAAAAGCATTATTTACTCTACTGTTCTAGCTTTTGTTGTAAACTTTCTCTGCCTGCATTTTCAATCCAGTTCAAAGACAATTAAGCACTGAATATATTTTCTTTATGATTTTGTTTCATTTTAACCCATTACGTGCACCTCTTATGGAAAATCATTCCTTATTTGTTTTGCTAACACCAACCGTGTAAACTCTTGTCATTATAATTAACATCACACTCTCCTTTCAATTCAACAGCCTTAATTCAAGAGGCAGCGAAATTGCATTGATAATACAGTCTTACACTTGGTTGGTATCAGCCTCTGTAGCTGGCTGGATTCTGCGCGCATGTGCTTTGTTTCGGTGGCGGAGGCTCAAAAGAAACATAACTTCTAAGACCCTTTAAAAACATGCTTGCTTGCCGCAAAAAGTCACGTAACCAAATAATTGAAACACCAAAATGCTCCATAAATAGGTTTATGAAAAGTCAGAAAGTTTCACTGCTATAGATGGAATCAAGTTAAGTTTGACATCAGCGCTGGCACTTTGTACCCACACCGTACCTTCCCACCTGCGTAGCCTGCGTGACAGACCGTAGAAGGGGAGGGAAGTCAAAACGAGCACGGGAGGATCCAGTACGCTTCGAGGAGGAGCGGCCTGCAAGGACGCTATTGGCCGAGTTTCTTTTTTTCGTCCACGAGACGTAAAACTCCTGCAGGGGTGGATCCAGGAACCAATCAGGTTGCAGGATTTGTTGAATTCCGCCCGCTCACGAGCTGAAAAAAAATAAATACTATTTACACGGTTTATATGACGCTCGATGACGGTCGACCAATTCTCATAAATGAAAATTTCAAAAGTCGAGTTTACGAAATAACTCGGTACAAATGACGCCAACGTACGTCATTGTCAAAAGAAGGTTAAGAAACTGTTTGTAAAGTTCTCTTGTAAAGTCTTGGAATCAAATAGAAAGCAGTAGTGAGATGAATAAATATTAATTACAAGATATAACTTCTAATAAAACAAAATTACAAATGCAGTTTTCATAATAACTTCAAATGATCGAAAACTTAGAGTTCCAAGAAAGGTTTAAGACTGTTCTGCAAAGTTTCTTTACTGTTAAGCTATAGGGTACATTAAATGCAATTCAAAGCAATTTTAAATTAACCTTATTTTTACAAGTTTAAGGTCGGACTCTTATACTCTCGTTTGATTATCTCGACTGCTAAGAATCATCATCATTTACTGCGCTGTTGAAAACATTTTTAACTAAAGAGAGTCTTGAGTCCTATACGATAATTTCTACTGAAAATAAAACAGATACAAGGATTCATGGCACAATTTGTGCGAACCATCATTTGAGCAAAGTATAACAAGCCACAAGACGATAAGTGCGATGCAAAGATGACGAGAAACAAGAAGATAATGAAGGGAAGCCAACATACTGCAAACCCTAACACAATAGCAATGGCCATCTTTAACACATTTCGTTCCCTTTGTTGGCGTTGTTGTCCAGCGTTGGCCGATTGCTCGCCTGGAATCTTCTGTGACTTGAGCTTGATATAGATGATAATGTAAAGTACGGCTATTAACACCAACGGGATTAAATCGAATATAATCACAATTGACAGGCCGTAATTGTCATAGGATGAGGATTCTCCAAAGACTTCTTTCCAACGCCACTCACACACCAACTCTCCTGGATATTCAACAAGTTTGACGGCGAAGAGATATGGGGAGAACACAGCCATCGCGATGATCCAAGTGGCGAGAATAAAGAAAGGGCACAGCTTTGAACTAATGAGTGGAGAACGGAGGGGAAATACCACAGCTCCAAAGCGATCCACTGCAATCAGAACCAGACTCTGAATAGAGACAAACAGGGAGACATGCGGTAAGAAGTAAGTCAGCTTACATAAGACCTGGCCAAGAGGACCACCGATCAACCAGGAGTTTATGTAGAGCAGTTGAATATTCCGAGGAATCAAGAAAATCGGAAACAGCAGATCGGACATGGCCATGTTGACTATTAAAAAATTGATGGGTTTTCTCATGGTTTTCGTCTTGTAGACAATTATTCCGATGGCAGTGTTCCCAGCCAGCGAAACAAGAAAAATCAGGCAGTAAGCAAAGGTTAAGCCGATTTTTTCTGCTGTGTGATTCCAGTTACAGCTCAATGGCTGTGTTGCATTCATCGTTTTGTTCAAGTCTTGTGACATAGTCGTTCAGTTTCTAATTTTCCGCTCTTCTGCTCAGGAATAACTTTTCTTCTGGTTTGATCAAATTTAGTGAGAACGTCATCTATTTATGTTCCCGCCCGAAGGCGTAATGAATGTTTGCCTTTATGTTGTCAGTCGCGCAAAAATAATCATTTAACAATTTGACATGTTTCACGACACTTTTCAGAGACTGCACCTTGTCGATGTTTTAATTTAGAATTTAATTTTTAATATAATGACAGCGCAAACCACCTAATCAACGTTTGCCGCGCAAATGTGTTGACTGTTTACCCTGCAGAGAGATCAAGTTTTCCCGAGTATCCAAGTCAGCCTTTTAATAAAGATACTCTTGTTATATAAACCGGGCATTTTATATGACTTGTTCAACGGCGAATACTTTGAGGATTAAATTCAACGCACTAAGAGTCAGTTTCTTTAAAAAGCGTTTGCACCTGTCTGCAAAACGAGAAGGATCTGGGTGGAGACGGTAGAGGAGAGGGCTTGTAGTTTGTTTTTCTCAAAATAAAGGAGAAACCAAAAATATCTAATTGATGATGTCAATCAAGGAACTGCTTAATTGCTTTCTTGCTTATCCCTGTTCTTAAAACTCCCACCAGTTCCTAGGGGTAGGATGACTAAAGCAGCTCAACCCGTATCTCTCCATGATTGCTTTGAATTTTGCTCGGCGACATCGCCATTTCATATCAGTTACTTCTCCGGTACACACATTGTTTTTTAGATGGCTTGCTAACGAGGAAGAATTTCTCTAGTATTATACCTCGTGCTTTTAGATTTCTTTCCCGGAGTTTCTGACTTTAGCCGAGACGTCTGAAATTCAGCTTAGATCATGTTCTTTCCGGTTTGAGAGAATTTCCGGCCTAACATAATATGTTTTAAAGTGTTCTATTTTAAACCATCATAGTTTATTAAGCAGCTCAAGAACACCTGGAAGATTTGCAATGATCTTGTGTTATAAAATATCCCGGCCACGTGATAACATCGTGCAAATAATTGACAGAAGCTTTCTGTTCATATGCGGCTCCCACACAGTCGACAAACAATGAGTCAGTTAGGCGTTAGTTTACAAATATTTTTTTTTCATTTTCTCAGAAAACTAAGCCAACAAAAACGGTCTCAAAACATCTGATAAAACAACAACACATCAGAGAGTAGATACCTACAATTTAATATTGCAGAGTACATTATTTCAATTCATTTGAGTTCCCAATAAAGCAAAAGCAACCTGAAGCATTTACGCATTTGTGAGAGAACCTTGTTTTTAATATCATTGCCAAACTGGTAGTAAAATATAATTGCTACCATTTCATGTGGTAGATGTCTGGGAAGGTGTGTTGTATTCGGTACCGGAGCTTCGAGAAACGGGCCCCAGGTCATTGTAGTTTTCCCCCTTTGAAATACTTGCTAAAACATGAATTTCTTTTGGACAAGCGTTGTTTTCTTTCGTTATCACATACGGGGCAAAATTACTGAATGCTGATTGGCTGAGACAGAGGGCATTTTTTCTTAATTTTTGTAATTGCCCCGGGCAAAATTACTTGATGCTGATTGGCTGAGCACGCCTGCAATGAGTTGGTTTCCCCCTTCAAACGGATTTTGAAAAGAAATTTCAGAAACGCATCGCTTTTGAGTTTGATCTAAACACGGTTATTTCATCTTAACGTGAAAGAGAATCAACATGCAACAAAGCGCAGTCTTTTGGTGGAAAAGCAAAAGGATTTTTCCGACTAAAAATGCATTGATTCGCAGCCTGAATAACGTTTGAGTGGAGACGGCTGGTGTTGCACGAAACATAGAATTACAGAACTTCATGGCCACCAAACTGAAAGTTAATTTCTTCGTTTTGCTTCGGGTCGCCTTATTAGTATTACAGCTCACTTTATCGGCGTAAAAACAGCGTAAATTTTGTTGGTACGTGAAGTTTTCACAGTGGAAAGGACAGTTTTGGATTCAAGAAGTTATTAGAGCTCGTTTGGATACTTGTTTACGTCTATCATCGATCGAAGAACAAGTAGTTTCACGCCGTTGCAAGCTTCGCAAAACACGTGAATAAAATTAGATTGCTTATAGTTTTGTTTGTAAAGAAATGGCTTTGAGTGAATTGAACCAAGTTGCTGTGTTTTGCTTACTATTATAGTAGGCTTTCCCCGTGTTACTGCTAGCCTGTTAAATAATGACAACCGGCAAACCTGTTTACGCGACGGTAAGACCTTGAACCTTTGTACAAAATTTTGCCCTTTATGTGATAAACAAGTAATCGCAAGTGCTCTCGGGCAATTAAGGATTAATTTCACTTGTATTTTCAAAGTTTTCCAAATTGCCCTCGTCGCTTCGCGACTCGGGCAATTTCGTGAAAACTTTGAAAATACTCGTAAAATTAATCCTTAATTGCCCTCGGCCCCATGCGATTACATATACGAATCGAAGCTCTGGATATTCAATTTGTGCATCTGTTACGTACTGAATCAGAGTTACAACAGGGTTTACTGTTTTATTACAGATAAACTAATTGGCACAGTTGTTCAAAGTTCTGGAACCGAAAATTTGACATGAAATCAGTTTGTCCGCTCTTCGGTAACGTACACATGCTTAACAAAATGCCGATCAAACGGTGAACTTTTAAATATTTTTGGTTGCGCTAAGCTTGGCCTCTTTCATATTTAAAATGTGCTTGCGGTTTTATTTTTTCTTGTCCTTCTGCTACATGATTTTTTGACTTTTCAGGGACCTTTAAGTATGACTGGTTTTTTTACTGTGGGCGCCCTTAAATTACGCCCGGACATATTTCCCCACTCGCTTTTTCTGCTTTTCGCTTGAAGATTGATGAGGAGCGACCGCTCCTCATTTATGTTCTCAAAATAAATCTCTTTTATTATTATGATTCTCTGATAAACTAATTGGCGCAGTTGTTGAAAAATGTGAAACATACACATGTTTAACAAAATGCCAATCAAAGGATGAACTTTTAAATTTTTTTTCGTAGCGCTAAGCTTGGCCTCGTTCATATTTAAAATGTGCTTGCAGTTTTAGTTTTCTTGTGCTTCTGCTTCATGAGTTTTTGACTTTTCAGGGACCTTTAAGTATGATTGGTCTTTTACTTTATTTTTCTGTTTTTCGCTTGAAGATTGATGAGGAGCGACCGCTCCTCATTTATGTTCTCAAAATAAATCTCTTTTATTATTATGATTCTCTGATAAAGAGGCCTTAACCCAAATTTAAAGCGCTGTGAGAGGTTTTACATTTGTTTAGTATTCAGTTCTCCCATCGTTTGGATATTATTCAAAATTAAGTGTGATCAACTTTATAATTACCATAATAGCGAAAATACTCGCCCATCTTTATTTGGAAACAGCTTGTTCAAGTGAATCATGTCAAATAAAGTTAAAACGAAGACTCGAAGGACGGCCATTATTTTATACTATTGCATTCCTGGTTTCAGTTTTAATTCTCTTTTATTTCCGTAAGCAGTCGTTAAAGCTTCCAGCTACAAGACTCTGAGCAGCGGGTCAGACTGGAACCAACGACTCAGTATTTGTTCATGTTCTTATAGACTTCTTATCTTCTATGTTCTTCAGGTTCGCTTGGTAACGTGAAAGGATTTGCTCATCTTTCCTCTTTGCCTTTTCTTTGGAGCAATGTTTCTGTTTCTCTCAATAATATCCCAGTTAGAGTTTTTATGTTGTATTTAAAAGCAGGTGTCTGCAGCACGAAAAATATTTGAGTATCCCAGGTGACAACATAGTGCAAATGATGGACAGAAGCTTCCTGTTTATATGTGGCTACCATACAGTCATCAGACAATGAGTTAATTAGGCGCCAGTTTACAGATATTTTTCTTTTCTGAGAAAACTAAGTCAACACAAACTTCACCGCCTGTTGGGGTAACATTTGATAAAATATTCCAACTGAAGCCATTCAGTATATTAAGTCAAGAGATTTTAATGCATAGGAGATAAATAAATAAAACACTTCTCCAAGTTTTAGGTCTGTATGTCTTCCTAAAATTCAAATATTTGTCGAAATATTTTGCACAAATTTACGGACAATGACGGAGCCGTCATGTTGGTGTGCCTCCAAGGGACACCAACATGGCGGTAGTAAAATTGGCGTAAACATCTGGAACTTTGGCTATCTACTGAACTGATCAAGTAAAGATTTAAATAAGCACTTTTCCTAATACTTTAACTTCCAAAAATTCTCAAAGTCAGAAAAAAAGTATTTTTCGACAAACACGTTCGTAGCTTTATAACACGGACCGCTTCAACTCTGAAATTTAAAATGTGCATGTTTTTATAGGAAGCAAGATATTGAGCTGAAAAGTTGTTAACAGAACTTATATAAAGTTACCCTCTCTCATTCTTGATGAATAACTTTGGTGGGTCTTAAGTTTTGGATTTTAGAAAATGATGAATAAAGCCACTCTCAGCAGAATTTTAGAAGTTTAATCGAAAGGCATTTTTTACTCTACCATTCTAACTTTTGTTGTAAACTTTCTCTGCCTGCATTTTCAATACAGTTCAAAGACAATAAGGTACTGAATATATTTTTTTATGAAGCTTTGTTCCATTTTTACCCATTACGTGCACCTCTTATGAAAAATGTTTCTTTTTCGTTTTGTTAACACCAACCGTGTAAACTCTTCTCATTTTAATTAACATCACACTCTCCTTTCAATTCAACAGCCTTAATTCAAGAGGCAGCGAAATTGCATTGATAATACAGTCTTACACCTGGTTGGTATCAGCCTCTGTAGCTGGCTGGATTCTGCGCGCATGTGCTTTGTTTCGCCGGCGGAGGCTCAAAAGAAACATAACTTCTAAGACCCTTTAAAAACATGCTTGCTTGCCGCAAAAAGTCACGTAACCAAATAATTGAAACACCAAAATGCTCCATGAATAGTTTTTTTATGAAAAGTCAGAAAGTTTCACCGTTCTAGATGGAATCAAGTTAAGTTTGACATCAGTGCTGTCACTTTGTACCCACACCGGACCCTCCCACCTGCGTAGGCTGCGTGACAGACCTTAGAAGGCGAGAGAAGTCAAAACGAGCGCGGGAGGATCCAGCACGCGTCGAGGAGGAGCGGCCTGCAAGGACGCTATTGACCGGGTTTCTTTTTTTCGTCCACGAGACGTAAAACTCCTGCAGGGGTGGATCCAGGAACCAATCAGGTTGCAGGATTTGTTGAATTCCGCCCGCTCACGAGCTGAAAAAAAATAAATACTATTTACACGGTTTACATGACGCTCGATGACGGTCGAACAATTCTCATAAATGAAAATTTCAAAAGTCGAGTTTACGAAATAACTCAGTTCAAATGACGCCAACGCCATTGTCAAAAGAAGGTTAAGAAACTGTTTGTGAAGTTCCCTTGTAAAGCCTTGGAATCAAATAGAAAGCAGTAGTGAGATAGATAAATATTATTTACAAGATATAACTTCTATTATAACAAAATTACAAATGAAGTTTTCATAATAACTTCAAAATGATTGAAAACTTAGAGTTCCAAGAAAGGTTTAAGACTGTTCTGCAAAGTTTCTTTACTGTTAAGCTATAGGGTACATTAAATGCAATTCAAAGCAATTTTAAATTAACCTTATTTTTACAAGTTTAAGGTCGGACTCTTATACTCTCGTTTGATTATCTCGACTACTAAGAATCATCATCTGTTACTGCGCTGTTGAAAACATATTTAACTAAAGAGAGTCTTGAGTCCTATACGATAATTTTTACTGAAAATCAAACAAGATGCAAGGATTCATGGCACAATTTGCGCGAACCATCGCATAAGCAAAAAAGAAAAAGTATGAAAAGCCACAAGACCATAAGTCCGAAGCAAAGTTCAAGAGAAACCAGACGATAATGTAGGGCACCCAACATACTGCAAACCCTAACACAATAGCAATGGCGATCTTTAACACATTTCGTTCCCTTTGTTGGTGTTGTTGTCCAGCGTTGGCCGATTGCTCGCCTGGAATCTTCTGTGACTTGAGCTTGATATAGATGATAATGTAAAGTATGGCTATCAAGACCAACGGGATTAAATAGAATGTAATCACAAATGACAGGATGTAATGCTCATCGAATGAGGATTCTCCAAAGACTTCTTTCCAACGCCACTCACACGCCAACCCTCCTGGATATTCGACAAGTTTATCGGCGAAGAGATATGGGGAGTGGACAGCCATCGCGATGATCCAAGTGGCGAGAATAAAGAAACGGCACAGCTTTGAACTGATGAGTGGAGAACGGAGGGAAAATACCACAGCTCCAAAACGATCCACTGCTATCAGAACCAGGCTCTGAATAGATACGACAAAGGATACATCTCGTAAAAATTCTCCCATCTTACATAAGGCCTGGCCAAGAGGACCACCGATCAGCCAGGAGTTTATGTAGAGGAATTGAACATCAAGAGGAATCCAGAAAATCGGAATCAGGAGATCGGACATGGCCATGTTGACTATTAAAAAGTTGATGGGTTTTCTCGTGGTTTTCGTCTCGTAGACAATTATTCCGATGAGGGTGTTCCCAGCCAGCGAAACAAGAACAATCAGGCAGTAAGCAAAGGTTATGCCAATTTTTTTTGCTGTAGGATTCCAGTAACAGCTCGATGGCTGTGTTGCTGTGTTTTGTTCAAGTCTTGTGACATAGTCGTTCAGTTTCTAGTTTTCTACTCTTCTGCTCACTATTAACCTTCTTATCAGGTTTGATCAAATTCAGTAAGAACGTCGTCTATTTTTGTTGCCGCCCAAAGGCGGAATAACTGTTTGCTTCTTCAGATTGTCATTTGCGCGAAAATAATTACGTAACAATTTGGCATGTTTCACGAGACAATCAGAGACTGCCACTTGCCGATGCTTAAATTTAGAAATTTTAATGGCTGTGCAAACCTTCTAATCAACGGTTGCCTTGCAAATGTGTTATGACTGTTTACCCTGCAGAGAGATCAAGTTTTCTTGAGTATTCAAGTCAGGTTTTTAAGAAAGAGACTCCTGTTATATAAACCAGGCATTGCATATGACTTCTTCCACGGCGAATACTGAAGATTAGATTCAACTCAATGAGAGTCAGCTTTTTTTAAAAAAGCGTTTGCACCTGTCTGCAAAAGGTGAAGGATCTGGGTGGAGACGGCAGAGGAGGGGGCGTGTAGTTTGTTTTTCTCAAAATAAAGCAGAAACCAACAATTTCTAATTAATGATGTAAATCAAGGAACTGCTTAATTGCTTTCTTGTTTATCCCTCTTTTAAAACTCCCAACAGTTCCTACGGATAGGATGTTTAACCTCGTGTGCCTTTCATGATTGCTTTGAATTTTGCTCGGTGACATCGGCATTTCATATCAGTTACCTCTTCGGCACACACATTGTTTTTCATATGGCTTGCTAACGAGGAAGAATTTCTCTAGTATTATACCTCGTGCTTTTAGATTTCTCTCTCAGAGTTTCCGACTTTTGCAGAAACGTCTGAAATTCAGCCTAGATCATGTTTTCTCCGGTTTGAGAGAATTTCCGGCTTAAAGTGAAATGTTTTGAGGTATTCTATTCTAAACCATCATAGTTTATTAAGCAGCTCAAGGACACCTGGAGGATTTGCAATGATCGTGTTAAAATATCCCGTGATAACATCGTGCAAATAATTGACAGAAGCTTCCTGTTCATATGCAGCTCCCAAACAGTCAACCAACAGTGAGTCAATTAGGTGTTAGTTTATAAATATATATTTTTTCATTTTCTCAGAAAACTAAGCCAACAAAAACGGTCTCAAAATATCCGATGAAACCATAACACATCAGAGAGTAGTTACCTAAAACTTAATACTGTAGAGTACATTATCTCAATTCAGTTGTGTTCCCAATGAAGCAACAGCAACCTGACGCGTTTACGCGTTCGTGAGACAACCTTGCTGTTACCGTCATTTGCAAACTGGTAGTAAACTGATATGATTGCTACTATTTCACGTGATAGATCGATGTCTGGGAAGGTGTTTTGTATTCGGTTGTCCGTCTGCAAAAGTTTAACGGTGCTACTCTTCAGTTTACAGTCCTGAAGCCCGAATTGTACCAAAAGCTTAATTTTCTGGTCTTTCAGTTGAGAATTGCTAATTCATCAACTACAACTGCGAAAAATTGTGCTGTAAATAAACATAAATTGAGTTAAACAGCTGAATATGGCAGGCTTGCACACCTAAACCGTGCCAATTGAGATTATTTTCTCTCAATGCGGTTATTTTGCCCCAGTGAACTGTCCGAAAAAATAATTTCTGAAACCATTTCACGGAAAGAAAGCCGGATCTGATCAGTGTAATTTTTCCCCAATACAATACAATAATTTTATTTGCATTTCCTTTTGAAGTAAGGTTACAAGAGATCTATATATATTTTCTTTTTTTATGTTAAGATGTTAAGTAATTTTGAGATTATATATAGTTTACGAAGGAAATGCCTAGTGCCAAAATGAACCCTAAGGTTTTCGAGTTCAGCCCTAGGCTTGCTATGTTGTAATTTTTGTAGCTTACACTCAAACAAGCTTGCCATAGTTGAGAACGAGAAGCTACTTAATATTTTTAGACCAAATATCGTAGATTTGGTTCAGAGCTTTAAAATCGTGGCCGCCATGTTTGGCGCCATATGCAAATCTCATATGAAATAGTTGCTAAAATATGAATTTCTTTTGCAGAAGCGTTGTTTTCTTTCGGAATCGAAGCTCTAGATATTCAATTTGTGCATCTGTTACCTACTGAATCAGAGAGTTACGATGGCATTGACTGTTATACTACTGATAAACTAATTGGCGCAGTTGTTGAAAAATGTGAAACATACACATGTTTAACAAAATGCCAATCAAAGGATGAACTTTTAAATTTTTTTTCGTAGCGCTAAGCTTGGCCTCGTTCATATTTAAAATGTGCTTGCAGTTTTAGTTTTCTTGTGCTTCTGCTTCATGAGTTTTTGACTTTTCAGGGACCTTTAAGTATGATTGGTCTTTTACTTTATTTTTCTGTTTTTCGCTTGAAGATTGATGAGGAGCGACCGCACCTCATTTATGTTCTCAAAATAAATCTCTTTTATTATTATGATTCTCTGATAAAGGGGCCTTAACCCAAATTTTAAGAGCTGTGAAATAATTTACATTGTTTAGTATTCAGTTCTCCTATCGTTTGGATATTATTCAAAATTAAATGTGATCAACTTTATAATTACCATAATACTCGCCCATCTTTATTTGGAAACAGCTTGTTCAAGGGAATATCAAATAAAGTTAAAACGAAGACTCGAAGGACGGCCATTATTTTATACTTTTGCATTCGTAGTTTCAGTTCAAATTCTCTTTTATTTCCGTAAGCAGTCGTTAAAGCTTCTAGCTACAAGACTCTGAGCAGCGAGTCACACTGGAACCAACGACTCAGTGTCTGTTCATGTTCTTATAGACTTCTTATCTTCTATGTTCTTCAGGTTCGCTTGGTAACGTTAAAGGATTTGCTCATCTTTCCTCTTTGCTTTTTCTTTGGAGTAATTTTTCTGTTTCTCTCAATAATATCCCAGTTAGAGTTTTCATGTTGTATTTAAAATCAGGTGTCTGCAGCACGAAAAATATTTGAGTATCCCACGTGATAACATGGTGCAAATGATGGACGGTTCCTGTTTATATGCGGCTCCCACACAGTCATCAGACAACGAGTTAATTAGGCGCCAGTTTACAGATATTTTTCTTTTCTGAGGAAACTAAGTCAACACAAACTTCACCGCCTTTTGGGGTAACATCTTCTAAAACACTCCAAAACCATTCAGTGTATTAAGTCAAGAAATTTTAATGCGTAGGAGATAAATAAATAAGACACTTCTCCAAGTTTTAGGTCTGTACGTCTTCCTAAAATTCAAATATTTGTCGAAATATTTTGCGCCCATTTACAGAGCCGCCATGCTAGTGTGCCTCCAAGGGACACCAACATGGCGGACGGAAAATTGCGTAAACATCTGGAACTTACTTTGGCTATCTAGGCCACTGATTATATCTGAACTGAGTAGTAAGACCTTTTCCTAATACTTTAACTTCCAAAAATTCTCAAAGTATTTTTCGACAAACACGTTGATAGTTTTATGTCACGGACCGCCGCAACTGTGAAATTTAAAATGTGCCTGTTATTAGAGGAAGCAAGATATTGAGCTGAAATTTAAAGCTGTCAACAGATATAAAATTATCCCGTCTCATGCCTGATGAATATAATAACTTTGGTGGGTCTTAAGTTTTGGATTTTAGAAAATGATAAATAAAGCTACTCTGAGCTGAATTTTAAAAGTTTAATCGAAAAGCATTACAGTGGAACCCCGCTCTACGGACACCCGCTTAATACAGACAACCGCTTTATACGGACAGTTTCGTTTGTCCCGACCAAAAGCTCCTATATTTTCTCTAAAATTAACCCGCTTTATACGGACACCGGGTATTACGGACAACGGACACTTTTCTGTATCCCGAGTCACAAACTCTCACATATGTCAACCCCACTTTACGGACACTGGCTATCTGCTCACTGTCTATTTTCATTGTCACAATTATGTGATAATTATAGACATCGTACCCTGTTCAAATAATGACAGATTTTTACCGGTGGATAAAATTTTAAATGAACTGTGCTAAAAAAACCAATTAAAGTCACGGACTTTTTGAAATGAATCCACTGTCGTGCCCGTTTCAATAACAAAACTTAAAAGATTTTACTCTGAGACTATGATAAATGATCGTGAGGTTTCCTTTGGATGAACTTGCTGCTGTTACAGTTGACAAATTAAACAACGTTTTCTCGTAAAACTGTCTGCTTTGGTCTTTACACCGATAAAACATGTGTCCCTGACGTTTTCTCTGATAGCCTGCAGTGCAGGCGTTATTTTGGAGCGGAACGCTAAATAATATTCGGGTTTTCGTTGCCGCCATCTTGGATGCTTGACTGGTAGAGGAGGATTGCTTAAGAGGGGTCGGGAAATATTTCCTCCCCCCAATCCTCCACAGTTACCAAATCCAAGATGGCGGCCTAATACGAAAATGTACACTCGCCTGTCCGAAATACGCCTGCACTGCAGGCTATTACTCTGAGAGCCCGCTTAATACGGACACCCGGAAAATACGGACATTTTGGCATGTCCCTTTGGTGTCCGTATTAACCGGCTTCCAATGTATTTACTCTAATGTTCTAGCTTTTGTTGTAAACTTTCTCTGCCTGCATTTTCAATACAGTCCTAAAACAATAAAGTACTGAATATATTTTCTTTATGATTTTGTTTCATTTTAACCCATTACGTGCACCTCTTAGGGAAAATGTTTCCTATTTCGTTTTGTTAACACCAACCGTGTAAACTCTAGATCTTGTCATTTCAATTATATATCACACTCTCCTTTCAATTCAACAGCCTTAATTCAAGACTGCGAAATTGTATTGATAATACATAGTCTTGCACCTGGTTGGAAGCAGCCTCTGTAGCTGGTTAGATTCTGCGCGCATGTGCTTTGTTTCGGTGGGGGAGGCTCAAAAGAAACAATTTCTAAGACCCCTTTAAAACATGCCTGCTTGCCGCCAAAAGTCACGTAACCAAATAATTGAAACACCAAAATGCTCCATCAATAGTTTTATGACTAGTAATTTCAATATGAAAGTGAGTGCTGGCGAAGGGGTAAAAAGTTGTGGGATCCACACCTCACTTTGGACTTGGAAAATCGCACACTGTCAGACGCTTTCGCTTTCGACTTGTCAGGGTCGTAACGAGGTATATGGGATCAGGGATCAAAGGCCTAAAATAGGGTGGGATCCGGGATCACAGCACCGGGATCTGGGATCACAACTCCCGGGATCGGGATCAGGGTGTTTTTCATTGGATCAAGGATCAGGCGTTCTGGATAACAAAAGGAATTCATGACGCGCACCTTAACAGGTTTTTTTTTAGCTTTTTGAAACTTTGTGGTCCATTTCACACAGTAATCCTTGGTATTTGACTATAGCTGACTGATAGATGACCGGAGACCAGAACCAGAGAGTATTGGTTAGTCACGCGTTCGTTAAGTTAGATCAATGAGTGTAAATGTTGTTACCAATCATTGAGACTAGAGTAGCCTCTTCCAGGCGTTCAGTTATTTGGCGCTCAGCGCGAAAAATAGTTGGAGAAAAAATAAAAAAAGCCCCAGATGGGTACTCCCTTATATGAGCTATACAGGTATGTGCGGCCTCAAAGGGTATGGTTTTTCAGTTGTTTTGGTCATAAATAGGGCATCAACTTTAGCTGATTTTGGCCATTTTGGTCATAAATAAGGTATGGTTTTTTGCACTCTAACCTTGATGTGGGTATGTTTTTAAGAAGAAATTACTTTTAAATCATTATCAAAAAGAAATCGACTTAGCCCTTCGCAAATCTTGTTTACGGTAATTTAAATTGGTCTGAACTGGGGAACTTATTCATGTTATTATAACACAGGTCAGAAACAGGGTTTTGATTTTGAGAGTCAGGTCATAAGAAGGGTAGCGAATATCGCAGACTTTAGTCATATATAGGGTAAGGGTTTTGGGAAGCGGGCACCCCCACCCAATTTTTCTGGGAGTACCCACCCCCCCCCCCCCCCCCGGGAAAAAAAGCGCATCAAGAGGAAGCGCTTCCTCTCGCCGCGCTTTTTTTTTATTTTTTTTCGCGCGCCGTTTTCCACGCTGCGCCCTGACTAACTCAACGCCTGGAAGGGGCTAAGGCTAGAGGCATAGAATTGTTTAAAACTGGAAAAAGGCCCAAGCATGATCCGAAGAGTTCGAACAAGTCAAACTGAAAATGCTGTGGACATACTCGAGTAGCTGCAAGCTTCGCACACAGGACAACCTGAAACAGCACAGATTGAAACTCGTCCAGTTCGTTTTGCAGTAGGAGATGTAGTTGCCCTAAAACACAACTGGAAACATTATTTGGAACCATTTTTCCTAGCTTTTCTTCGGGAGGACCTTCATTACAGCAATGATGGCGTCTTTGAGCGCATCACGCGTATTTACTGGCTTGAGCCGTCAGAGGAAGATCCTTCAGTATACACTGTAGGCAATGAAGACAACAACAACCTACCTCAGCGTATTTTAGATATTGCAACGGTGGTTCAGGATGGTGAGAAATATTCCCAAGTCGAAACGAGGAGCAACGCTTGAAAACCTTGGCCAACGGGTCCGACGAGGATGATTATAAGAGCAGTGGTGAGGAGGAAAATGATGGTGACCACCGTGAAGACCGGCGATGATGATCAACCGACGTGTCAACCTGGATGCAGTAGATTCGGCAGGAGAGTGACATGATTAGTATAGGAAATCGCACGACCTCGAGTACAATTCGTGATTGATAGGTATGAGTGATTTTGAAAGTTCTCAAAATTGCACGAGCCTTTAGGCGAGTGCAATTTGAGAATTTTCAAAATCACGAGTACCTATTAATCACGAATTGTACGAGAAGGTCGTGTGATTTTTTATTTATAGTACGTTCAACAAAATTACGCGTCGTTTCCATGGAAACTTAATGGGTACTCCTACGGAGTACAATTTGGGATTAATTCTACTACTCTCGACCAATCAAAATTGAGTAATTTTGTTGAGTGTACTATAAGTGCTTTAACAAGCTCAGAAAAAATCCCGGGCCTTTCCAGAGTCAAAATTTCCTCAAGTCGCACGTTTTCTCGATCGATACATTCCAATACATTTCTTGGGGACTGTGCAATAATTATCTGGAGGGGGGGGGGGTTCTAAAATTAGCAAAGTAGGCCTTAAAATAAAGTTGCACCCCCTGAATTAAAGTTAAAATAACTTCTTGTCCACCCCCGTCTAGAGGGGAGATTACTTTCAACCCCTCTCCCCAACCTCCGATCCTACATTCCATTTTTACCTTTACACTACTCCTGGTATGTCTGCATCATCAATAAATAAAACTTGGAAGTTGCGCTCCACATAATCGTCGCCTGATGAACCACCTTTATACACGGTTGACTCCTCCTCAAAATCACTTGAGGTATCATCATGAGAACAGGAGGGCATGTTTTCATCATCATCTTCGATGTCTTCATCAAATGTTCTTGCTACAGAACCATCTGCATGCTTAAGTATTCGCTCAACTAATTGTGCCTTGTTTCCAGATACCATTAGACCTTCTTGCCTTAGATAGAGCCGAAGTTGCTTGTTAGTCAGTCTTTCAACATCGTCTCTGCTCTCCCAACAAATATCTTCTGGAATGGTGTTTCTTTGCAGATTTCTTTTGTCTGCTTTTAGAGCCAAGATTCCAAAAATTGATTTTGATTAGCTTACATGTAATATACATTATCTTGAGTCTATGGATTGAGATCAGACCTCTCAGTTTAACTTCTAACCCCCCTACAAATGTTTAAGAAATTTCATCTTACCCCCCCCCCCCTACCCTGCGCTTTGGTTTAAGTTTAGGCCCCCCTATTAATCTTAGAACCCCCCCCCCCCCCCCTGCAGATAATTATTGCACAGTCCCTTACAAAGAAGGCAGTGTAGAGTCACGCGTTGAAGACCTCGTGGGATCTATTTCAGATGCCTGGAAAACACGAATAGCGTATAGTGCAAATAGTTAAAAAAGAGAACTCGTGTAAACTGACCAGGTCGTATGCTTATGAAATTTTCAAGCTTGAAGCATCACCAAACGATGTTTCTTTTGATCGATGGTCAAGAAAGGCACTGCGATAAATAATTTTTTCCAATTTTGGTTACTACAATGGCACTCAGTTTTATAAAGTTTATGAGGCTAATATTCCGAGTCTTCTTTTTTTGTAAAGTATATACATGAAATAATTCATATTTGTACTGCGGTTGTAGATGAAAGTGAAGAGTGATCATCGTAGTAAATTTTCCAATTTATGCAACTGGAAAGAAGAAGCCTGAAAAAATCAGGGCTTCAACGGGATTCGAACCCGTGACCTCCGCGAGATACCGGTGCTATGCTCTACCAATTGAGCTATGAAGCCACACATTTCTTTCCAAATGCATAAATCGGAAAATTTACTGCGATGATCACTCTTCACTTTCTTCTTTTTTTGTCGGGCGAAAAGAATCGTAAGGTATCAGATCTTTAAGGAAAATTTGTTTCCCTGTGTTTCCCTCATAATAAGTTCAGGAATTGTATAAAATGGCACTAGTTTGTTTTGAATAAAGTGAAATTAACCTTATAGTTAAATTTGAGCAAAATCAAGAATGCTTACACGTGTCAACGTAGTGTCGGACCCTTCGATGAGGACAGTGAAAGATTATCAGTTCTTTAATGGTAAATACGAACAAAAAAAGTGGGGATCAAGTTAATTCAGGTAGGGTACTATTAATTTGATGCATTGGATCATTATAATATAGTGAAAGAAATGTGATGTAGGGTATTTTTATTTTAGTATAATAATGTCGCATTGACGCAATGAAGAGAAAATCTCCTTGGATCAACAAAATTTTGCGGGATCAGGGATCAAAACTGTCATCACTTTTGGGACCAGGGATCAAAAATTTGGCTAAAAATACGGGATCAGCGATAAAAAAATATACCTCGTTACGACCCTGATACAAAAGGGGCAGATCGTTAGAGATATACTAGTTCGAGCAAAACTTCCTAAAGTGGCTATTACACGCGGATAGGAGTTGCGTAGGCCTGTTACCCCATTGTTGTCTTGCAGAAGTCTTTTTTGAATCGAAGACGCAGTCTTGCCACAAAATCGACATAAATTTGCTGTTTTGATTCTATGGGTACCAGCATCCGCCATCTCAATACCTAGGAACACATCAATTACAGATGTAGATATGGCAGCCGTTACGAACAGCACATCGCAAATCAAAACAACCCCGTGCACTTTTTTCACAGATCGTGCACAACACTAAAAACAGATTAAATCCCAAATATGTAGCGTGAAGATTAACGACATATTTTTTGTGATTGTCGCAAAAATCTGCAAGCAACTCAAATCTAATGACAAAATGAAAAACATACCTGATCTGTATGCAAAATTGCAAGCGTTGTTTCACTTTACGAGTAGCATTTTACATCGTTTACGCTGGTCTTCAGCCGCCATCTTCAAAACACGCGAGGCTCTTCCTTTCTTGTTACTTATCGAGTAGAGTTATGGGTAAATTACCCGAGTATAATCGAACAAATAACGAGCAAAGCGAAGTGAATACGAAAATTCCCGATTTTTGAAATGGCCGCCATTATATGACGTCACATGGTTATCAAATCTGATAACGATCCCGGACTGTTTAAGCGAGTTATCGCTTTTCGAGTTTCCTCTCCTAAGAAAGAGTAAAGGCTACACACTCGATTCTGGACTGACTCCCGCTCGAAGCGAAAAAAAAACACTACAAGCATGCCAGCCGCCCCAATTCCTTCGCAGAATTATAGTACAGGGTTAACCGCTCCCTTTCAGTTAAATTCCAAGCCAAATTCATCTCCACAGCGCACGCTACAACGCTCTTTATCGAAGAAAGCTAGCCATCCGGGCAGCGACATCATGCTGTCGGGTCCAGCCATGGACACATTCGAAGCCCGAGTGGAGTGCCGGGCTAACAAATTGACCCTGACCAGGGGATGGGAGCGCACAGTTCAAGACAGGCGCTGGTACTTTGCTCCACGGTCCCATAGGGAGATTTTTGTACAGGCCGCCGACGGAGCATTGTTATGACAAGCCAATCAAAGCGAAGACTAGACGTGTTTACAAATGTGATGTATTTTCAATACCTCTCAGAGAAAACCCTTTCGTGATCTCGAATACAAAATTCTTCGTGACGTATCGCTTAATAAACAGAGGTCATCTACTTTATGTTAGAATCTTTCAAAAGATCTGAAATAGACGATTTGTTTGTGGAGATTCTGCTTAACAGAGAGTCGGGGAATGAAGGTCGATTGCCAAGATGTAAGTAAACACATCTAGTCTTTGCTGATCAAGATTTCCACTGCGAACGAATTCACTTTTTTTTGAAAATTTGTAAACACATATATTTAGGAAATCATCGGATATTAACCTGATTCCCAATCTTAAAAAAGAAATAATCTAACAGATTTGCCACTTAGTATTTGAGTATAAAATGTCCACGATCGGCCGTATTGTAGAAATCCGCGAGTCCGTTCAATTTATCGCAGACATCCGCATGCCCGCAATACTTATGCTTTTTGAAGTCAAATCTACCGTAAACTTATCAATCCCACGGCCCTCTTCAATCAGTAAACGCCTGATAAGAACATGGCATTGAATAATATTAAACTACAATGTAAAACATCCAAATAGAAGGACTAATTCTAAAATAAAATGCAGAAGACAAAGAGGGGCTTGTAATTTTCTCTGCAGGGCCCAGAATCATGAAACAAAATCAACGACTAGCTGCAAGTGAATGTTTATCAAAGATCACATATTTAAACCGCCAATGCAGATATGAAGACATTATTGATCATTGCAGCTGTGAAATTATTGGTGGTTTGCATCGAAAATAAAAATCGTAACCATTCAATAAATTTAGTCAAGAATCAGGTATATGATAGATAATTGATTGACAAAAAACATCGCCGAGATTTAGGTCTGTGCGGTTTTTCATTGCCGCGTTATTTGGCAAACAGTTTCACCTAAATTTATAGAGTTTTGTATGGAAACGCCATGTTGGTGCCCTTCTGAGGGGCACCATCATGGCGGCCGGAAACCAACAGAAACATCTGTCATTGAGTTTTGCCATTGAAACGAAAAATTATTACTCTAGAGTTCTGAGACATTGAAAGTAATATTTCTCCTTGTGCAAGAACTGTTCAGTTACCAAAAACGTAAACGACAACTGCTCTTTTGACCTACGCGTGATCCTTCTCGGACCGCCATTTAATGTCACGCAATGCATAAACTTGGAAATTCAAGTGTCTTCTATAAGAAAATGAGGAAACCTATCGAGCTTAAACGTCGTAAAACGCCAAGTTTTGATAAGGTCTTATGTCGGATGACACTAAAACGCCAGTAGGATTCCTAATTTGTAATTTTGGAAAATGATGACGTCACATGAAAACAAAAAATAGCCTGAAAAAACTGATTCAGGCTTGAACGGGATTCGAACCCATGACCTACCTGCTTAGCTACCAACTGAGCTATCAAGCCATCTGAGAGCTGCGGTCACGTTTTGAGTTTGTAATATACCCGTAAGTGGTAAAGATTCAAGATCATATATGAAAGATCATATATGACTAGTAACACTCATGGTTCAGAAACAGTTGACACACAAATATAAACTGAGCTCAACAGAGAACACTGAAAACTAGATCGCTTTTCTCCCCAAAAGACTTCTAGTTCATAAACCATTACATATGCTTTGTAAGGCTGATTGACTTCAGCATTAAATTCAGATTTAGCTCCGGAAGAACAGAACAAAATACCCTCGAGACAAACATAGAGAACAGTGGCGATAAAAAAGAGACAAGCAGAGGGCGTTTACTTGTAATTCGTAATTCACTTTATTGTTTCCTAATTGAAAAAAAAAGGCAAATGAATTCAAGCAAGTTATCAAGAGAACGGCTATACATGTTCCTTAAAGTTTATCTACAGTCCGTTGCATCAAATAAATAGCAGTATTGAAATAAATACTATTTACACGGTTTATATGACGGTCGATGACGGTGGAACAATTCTCATAAATGAAAATTTCAAAAGTCGAGTTTACGACTAACTAAAAATGACCCCAACGCAATTGTCAAAAGCAGATTTAGAAACTGTTTGTGGAGTTTAAATAAAAAGAAGTATTGAGATAAATTATTATTATTGACAAGACTGATTTAAGATGAAAGTATAGCTTCTAATGAATTACAAGTGGAGGTTTCATTGTGAATACAAAATGATTGTAAACTCAGTGTTTAAAGAAAGGCTTAACTCCGTTCTGCAAAGTTTCTCTAGGCCATAGTGTATATTTAATACGAGTCAAAGTAGTTTTAAGTTAAGGTTTTTTGCAAGTTTCATGTTCACTGATCCTCTCGAAGTATCATCAGTTACTGCGCTGTTTTAAAATATATGATTTATCTAAAAAAAAAGGTTCTTAAGTCCTATACGATAATTACTACTGAAAATGAAACAGATACAAGGATTCATGGCACAATTTATGCGACCCATGAAATAGGCAAAAAAGGCAAAGTTTTGGAAGCCACAAGACCATTTGTCCGATGCAAAGAACCAGAGAAACCACATGATAACGAACGGCAGCAAGCATACTGCAAACCCTAACACAATAGCAGTGGCCATCTTGGTTGGCGTTGTTGTCCAGCGTTGACCGATTGCTCGCCTGTAATATTCTGTGACTTGAGCTTGATATAGATGATAATGTAAAGTATGACTATCAACACCAACGGGATTAAATAGAATATGATCAAAGTTGACATGGCGTAATGGTCAAAGGATGAGGATTCCCCAAAGACTTCTTTCCAACTCAGCTCACACACCAACCCTCCTGGATATTCAACAAGTTTGAAGGCGAAGAGAAATGAGGAGTAGACAGCCATCGCGATGATCCAGGTGGTGAGAATAAAGAAAGGGCACAGCTTTGAACTGATGAGTGGAGAACGGAGGGGAAATACCACAGCTCCAAAACGATCCACTGCTATCAGAACCAGGCTCTGAATAGATACAACAAAGGAGACATTTCGTAACAAGCCTCCCGTCTTACATAAGGCCTGGCCAAGAGGACCACCGATCAGCCAGGAGTTTATGTAGAGTCGTTGAATATCCCGAGGGATCAAAAAAGTCGGAAACAGCAGATCGGACATGGCCATGTTGACTATTAAAAAGTTGATGGGTTTTCTCATGGTTTTCGTCTTGTAGACAATTATTCCGATGACGGTGTTCCCAGCCGGCGAAACAAGAAAAATCAGGGAGTAAGCAAAGGTTATGCCGATTTTTTTTTCCTGTAGGATTCCAGTAACAGCTCGAAGGCTGTGTTCCATTCATCGTTTTGTTCAAGTCTTGTGACATAGTCGTTCAGTTTCTAGTTTTCTGCTTTTCCGCTCACGAATAACTTTTCTTCTGGTTTGATCAAATTCAGTAAGAACGTCGTCTATATTTATGTTCCCGCCCGGAGGCGGAATAAATGTTTGCCATCATGTTGTCACTCGTACGAAAATCATCACGTAACAATTTGGCATGTTTTACGAGACTATCCGGAAACTGCTCCTTGTCGATGTTTTTAAAATTTAGAAATTTTAATGTCTTTATGTCCAATATAATGACAGCGCCAACCACCTAATCAACAGCTGCCGCGCTAATGTGTTATGACTCTTTACCCTGTAGAGAGATCAAGTTTCTTCGAGTATCCAACTCAGCCTTTTAAGAAAAATACCTCTGGGCTTTACATATGACTTCTTCAACGGCTAATACGTTGGCGATTAGATTCAACTCACTGAGAGTCAGTTTCTTTAAAAGGTGTTTGTACCTGACAAAAAGAGAAGGATTTGGGTGGAGACGCGGGAGAAAAGGGCGTGTGATTTGTTTCTCTCAAAATAAAGGAGAAACCAAAAAGTCTAGATAATCATTGTCAATTAAAGAACTGCTTAATTGCTTTTTTTAGTTAACCCTTTTCTGAAAACTCCCACCAGTTTCTAGGGGTAGAATGACTAGAGCAGCCTATTAAACCTGTAAGTACCTTTTATGACTGCTTTGCATTTTGCTCGGTGATATTCATTCATTTCATATCAGCTACTTCTCCGGCACACACATTCTTTTTCATATGGCTTGCTAAGAATTTCTCTATTATTATACCTCATGGTTTTAGATTTCTCTCTCGGAGTTTGCGACTCGAGCCGACTGAGAAGTCTGAAATTCAGCCTAGATCACGTTTTCTCCGTTTGGAGAGAATTTCCGGCTTAATGTGAAATGTCTTCAAGTACTCTATTCTACTGGGGGACTATCATAGTTTATTAAGCAGCTCAAGAACATGTGGAAGATTTGCAATGATCGCGTGTTATAAAGTATCCCACGTGATAACATCGTGCAAATGATTGACAGAAGCTTGCTGTTCATTTGTGACTCCCACACATTCAACAAACAGTGAGGGGTGGTAAAACACTAGGCCAACAAAAATCTCAGAACATCTGATAAAACAATAACACATCAGAGAGTAGATACCTAAAACGTGCAGAGTACTTTATCTCAATTCACTTGAGTTCCCAATAAAGCTCCATTTACATGTGTCGGTGCTTTGAAGAACGAGGAATATAACAATAGTTTCTATTCTTATTCAATGAGATGCTAATAGGTGGACGGGTATTCTAGAGTTTAGCCCTACTCACCTCTCGCATTTACTCTTTTATGAGACAACCTTGTTTTTACTATCATTTCCAAACCGGTAGTAAAATATAATTGGTTCGTTGGAAGAAAACCGCCAAAGAATCAAATTACGAGTAACTCAACAATCCCGAATCGTACTGAAATTTACAAGACTTTCATTCGATGTGAAACAAATAAAGCAAATAACATTCTTCAACAATAGAACTAACCGAAAATAAGGGACAGTACATCCTATTATCCTAAAACCATGAACAGATTTAACTGAGAAAACCACGCGGTATTACACAATTATTTTAATCACATGTGGTCGATTACAGAAATTACACTGACAGATCAAAGATCAAAGGTCAGAACAATTCACCGAAACAAAGCTTAAGAAAACGGAAGTTGGAACTATAAACAACTGACCTACTTCATGACGGGATTCCAGGTCTTCCAGAGTTAAATTAAACTCTATAAGCCTTTAAAAACAGGAAAGATATCTTGATCCATGCCGTCGACACGACACGTGTAAACAACTAACTAAAAACCATCACGTTGCTCAAATTTCAGTGTCGATCGATATAATCAATAAGCGAAGACAAAAAGTGTAATATTAAACCAAATAAACTTTTAAACGTCAGGCCTAACAAAGCCGAAACGGCTGTCCATGGCTGCCACTGCCCGGGTGATATGGCTGTACGCACGCATAAGGTACTGGCCAGACCGTGGGTTGGTGTCCGAGTGTGTCACTTGCTTTTATTGTTGGTTTTTACCATTCAAGTGGTAGATGTCTGGGTGTGTTTCATTTGGTTGTCCGTCTGCAAAAATTTAGCGGCGCTACTCTTCAGTTTACAGAACCCCGAATTGTACAAAAAGCTTGATTTTGTGGTCTTTCAGTTGATAATTGCTCAATTTACCAGCTACAACTGCGAAATATTCAGCTGTAAATAAACATCAAGTGAGCTAAAAAGTTGAATATGGCAGGCTTGCACACCTAAACCGTGCCAATTGAGACTATTTTGTAGCAATGAACTGTCCAACAAAAAGTTTCTAAACCCATTTCAAGAAAAGAAAGCTGGATCTGATCAGTGTAGTTTTACCCGCTTTGAAATACTTGCTTAAACACGAATTTCTTTTGCACAAGCTTTGTTTTTTGTGGTTCTGCTTCATGATCTTTTTGACGTTTCATGGCCCACTACCTATGATTGGTTTTTTTACTGTGGGCGCCCTTAAATTCGCTCGGCCATATTTCCGGCCTTGTTCGCTATTTCTGTTTTTCGCTTGAACTGATTGATGAAGAGCGACCGTACCTCATTTAGCTTCATTTATGGTCTCAAAATAAATCTCCTTTATTATTATGATTCTCTGATAAAGAGGATTTAACCCAAATTTAAAGAGCTGTAAAAGGTCTTACATTTGTTTAATATTCAGTATTCAGTTCTCCTATCGTTTGGACATTATTGATCAACTTTATAATTACCATAATATAGAAACGACTCGTCTTAATTTAGAAACAGCTTGTTCAAGTGAATGCCTAATCAAGTTGAAACGAAGACTCCGATATGGCACGCCGTTTGTAGCAAAATTCAATCCAGTCATTTTGGCGTGATGCAATTTAATTTAATCTTACAAACATATTCAAACAATCTGAAAAAGCATTAATTTCAAACCCATGTTTCTCAGTTCAATTTAATCAGAGTGAATATTCATTCAGTCCAATCACGTAAATATTTATTCAATCCAATCACGGAAATATTTATTCAGCAGTTCAATCGCGATAACTATTTATTCAATCCAATCATAAAAATATTCATTCAATCCATTTGCTAAAACATCAATTGAGTTTCAATCCACTCCTTCCAAAGTTATTGAATCCACTCAAAAACATATTCAATGCAATCCTTGAGAAATTCATTCAATCTTCCTGGGGCGAGCGCGGCTGAACCTGACTTGCAAGGGACTTGGAATAGAAATCATAACTTGAAAATGGCGGAAGTGCTTGTGACTTAGAAACTGATCTCCCCAAGTTTCTGGAGTCTGTTGTTTAAAACGTAGATAATATTTTACAAAACGTTAATAATGAAACTCAAGTAGACGCAGAAATGCATTTTGAAGTAGTAGACCAAACTGCTTCTTTGATTCGAGCATTGCAAGAGACAAGTGACGTCCAACCAACGGACATAATGGCCTTGGATTCAATTGCAGGTGCTTTCACAAGTGTACTGGCATTGCTACGGAATCACATTACTACCAGTGCAGTGACTCTAACAACCCTTGCTACATCATCTACAACACTAAGAAAGAAATAGAACGAGAAACCCGGACAACCGTGTTTTGAAATTCCCGTAGAAATGCTGGAGGAACTAAGGGCACTGGGATTTAGCTGGACAAAAATCGCCGAATTACTGGGTGTGTCAAGGGGTGTTTTCCATTTACCAAGAGATTCCGGAAATTCCGGTTGGGTTGTAAATGGAACATGATTTTTTGGTTTGTTCCACTGGAAAATTTCCAGAAAAAGTGGAACTTCTGAAAACGTAGTCCCGTTTTCCCGTTGGAAATTTTCCGATGGAACTGCGTGTTCCATTTACGGGTTTCGCAAAGGCTTACCAGTTCCAGGCTGCTCACGACCATATCATCGGCAAGGAAATATTGCAGCAACTCCCTCAGCTAGCTCGGTGGCTTCCGTCTCCTCCGCTTTCTACGAATGCTCAGTCTGTCATGGTCTGGCTCCGGATTTAGGAACTTAGGAACTCTTCCTGTGGCTTGTACTTCTCGGCTACAGTCATCCTGAAGTGGCTTTTAAATTCATCGATCGTAAGCTTATACAAGCAAAATATTTTCAAAAAAACCTTTATTTCTGGGCGCCTCATATAGGTTGCAACGGCTGCCAGGAAAGGAATGTTATCATCATCTGAATTAACGAGACACTCTTCTTCCAAAGAGAAGTCTAGCATTTTGTTCAACAATAACAGTTGTGCCGCCATTTTGTATTTTGGCGGGAAATACATCGGACGTTGAAGGGAGCCTGGGATGAATGGGACGAGTGTGTCAAATGGAACACGTCTTTCACCGATAAGCATTTCCCAACGAAGTTTCGGGAATTTTCCGGAATCTTTTGGTAAATGGAAAACGCCCAAGATGGACTGTTGCAAGAAGAGTGGAGCAGCATGGTTTGGGCGATATCAGCGGCTTTGACTTACCAGACGAAGAGCTAGATGAAATAATAGGCACCTACATAGTAACTCAAGGTACTGCATACTGTCACTGGGTGAAACTATGTTGGAGGTCACCTTAGGTCTCTTGGATTAAGGACCCAGAGAAGGCCTGATAATCCCTTATCACATGGTCAGTTAGATGAAGATGTCAGTGACCTGGCAATGTCTGGATTAGTCACCGATATGATGCCCAGGGCCCATCAACCACTTACTGTGACAATAATGTTGTTATCGAGCCAGTGGTGTTACATAATGGTGATGCACTTAAGTCATTTGTGCTGGAGAACTTTGACTCATTTAGCCACTCATGTAGCCTCCCACGCAGACGTTGTTAGGCTTGTCACGCGTGGCAAGCCTAAGAACGTCTGTGTGGGAGGCTGACACTCATGTGACATGGGAATAGATTTGTACATGGAGACACTAGGCACTAAAGCTAGTACTTAGGTGTAGATGATGACAGCATACTCACTGTTAACCTGCATAAGTCATTTTCCATGCAAAAATTCCATTTTCTGATTATGGTGATATTATAAGGTTTCGAAGCATAAAAGGCCTAATGCACCCCATGGATCCCATATACATGTACTCCATCATGTGGAAAATTATTGAAAACCCTGAAGCTCACATGAACAGTTCTCCCTGGAGTTATTTATAATGCTCAACAAATGTCACTGATAATAGTAACATGGTTAACTGCATGCAATCTCCTCTCTCTGATTCCTTTTGTGGTGCAGATTTAAATAGACTCAAATGAGCATGCGTGAAATAAGAGTAAAGAGACAGACATTTCTTGAAGTCTACTGAATTAGGTATCACAGGCAGTCCTTTTATTTGAAAAACTGTATGAAATATAGGAAATAAAAAACTTTTAGGTTCTGAGAATACAGTAAAGCCTCAAGTTACTGTCAAAATGTGATACCGGTAATAATTTTGATGTTCTGTTTCTTGCATACAGTACATTTCAGTCTGCCCAGTGAAGCGAAGACAAATATATTGTAAACCATATTTACCCATATTAAAAAAAAAAACATGGAATGTTATAATACTGGTACACACCCCATTTAAGGTTATTCCACTGAAATAGAACCTACACTGAGATTTTTCTCAAACTTTGCCAATTGATTGTTTATATTATAGGACCTTATTATTGGAAATAAAAATGAGGGGTCCCCATGTTCGTTTAGGAGCAACAGCACCTTGTTTATTCCATACAAATCCTTATAATAGCGCCATGATTATAGTCATGATTGCTTGCTAAATTCACGTTTCCGACTATTGTTTTTTCCTCAACACTGAGAATTGGCCCATATTTATTTTACATTACATTTTATTCGATTCAAAACAACTAAAAAAAATGATAGGTCACCGTAGTCGTTTTCGAGAAAATGACGATTTACCTCTTTGGCGAGGTCCAGCCGTAAAGAAAAAGCCGCCATTTTCTAATGCGCGCGCGCTAATCACGCGTAAAATTATGCGCAGTAGGGATGCGCAATGCAATACTGGGGAATGACCTTAAAGGACTTCAACAACCAGGCCTGTAGGCTGGATTTGTGATACAAAGGAAGCATATGGGAGGGGGTTTTGAAGCAGATCAAAGTTCAAAAAGTGTATGGGCTAAATCTCCAAGGGGGTGTCTGAGCATTTCATCTATGGAATGTACATATCTTTTTTAATAGTGTGTATGAAATACAGGTAAATACAGTATATTTTACTTACATGAAATCAAGACCCTATTTTCAAAATCAAGGTTTTACTGCAATAAATATGAAATGACAATATATCCATAAGTAAGACTGAAGTTGCAATATCAAACAGTTAAATACCAGTATTTACTTTGAATACAGCCATATCTACTTCTTGACTGGGTTGCACTAAAATGGTGAAAAATATGGGGTATTAATGCTCTTGAGGTGGAGAGTGCTGGCTAATCACTCATGAGCAGCATGCAATCATGGACAAATGCAAAGCATAGACTTGTGCAAACCATAATACCCTGTTCCCCTCCTCCTAAACAATGTTCACTGTATTTCCTGATTGACATGCATTGATGAGGGGGAAGGGGAAGGTCTATTTAAGGTCATTGAGCGAGTGCGAATTTACCAAAATTGAGCGAATTTACCAAATTTTAAAAAATATGTCAACATTTTTTTTTTTTTACCAAAATCGATGTTTACTTTAGTAGTTCATATATGCAAAGAAAGACTACTGGTATACAAAGTGAAAACGAAACAATGGACTATTTTACCGTTGTCTGCTCAGTGACCTGGCCTTTGAATGGCAGCAAGGCTGGAGGTGACCTTGTTTTGATACAGACCTCATTGCTTTTGTTGTGTAAATCAAGTTGTTTTAATGCTAACTAGGTGCATTTACATGGCAAAAGCAGTGAGGTCAGTATCAAACCAAGGTCACCTCCAGCCTCGCTGCCATTCGAACGCTAGGTCACCAAGCAGACAACTGTAAAATAGTCTATTCTCATCAAAGTGTACCAAATACGAATAACCAACACATCAACCTAATGATGGCTATTCATAATCTAAACATTGTGTGTTGGTGATTTTGTTGCTCCTTCTGCTCCAAAAACTAGTTGCATTTTTCCAAAATGGCTGTTGTAAAGTGCAAGATCACACATTTCTTCTTCACTTGGGATTTTGGCAATCAGTGGCCCTCTTGGCAGCACCAGTGTGTTTGTGCAGGTATGGGCACTTGGAAGGTAGCAAATAGATTCTTCAGTATCTGTGGACTGGATATAAACAACGTTATGATGCAGCGAAATAAACAAAATTTTATATATGTATCTTAGTTGTCTAGTAAATTCTTAACATCTCATCTCTGAATTTTTCGGGTATATAATAGAACTTGAACTTTTTTCTTTTACATGTGCAATACAATACAATACAATACTTTATTGACAACTCCCCATGGGGGCTTTTCAGTGACAATGCAATTAAGAAACGTAACAATAATAAGTAAAAAAGACAAAATAAACTCTAAATTAAGACAAGAACTTTTTTAAAAGGTCTAATTTAAGATTGCGTTTAAAACTACTTACACATTGACTTAATTTCAATGTAGGGCTAATAGCGTTCCAAATACTTACAATACGATAATAAAAAGACCTCTGGCCGGTTGCTGATTTACAGAGTGGGATGTTTAATTTTTGTGAATTACGGGTCGCTCGGCCACTAATGCTGCCCCTAGAGATAAACTTATTGCTTAAATATTCAGGTGAAAGACCTGTCATACACTTAAAGGCCATAACTGCATCTCTTAAATAGAGGTTTGATTTCACCGGAATCCATTTTAAGCTTTTTAGAGCTGGAGACACATGATCATATTTTCTAATGTTACATACTATACGAGCAGCATAATTTTGAACCCCTTGCAGCCTCTTTATATTTGTGTCAGTAGTGTTTGCCCAAACTGACGAACAATAATATAATTTGCTAAATACCAAGGAATTTACAATCATAATAAGTATGTCTTTCCTAAATGCGTGTTTTACGCGGCCTATTTGTTCCAGCGCAGACATACACGAGGAGACAGTTTTAATGATGTGTTCATTAAAGGTGAGATTTTTGTCAAAATTCACACCAAGGTCTTTAACAGTAGATAGTAAACTTAAATTTTAAATGACAGTGTGACCTTGTTTATGTTACTACTTGTTTTACTGACATCGACACGCTAAAAGTACGGAAATATAACGTAAAATGATAAAACTATTCCTAAAACTGATCATCAAATTAAACAAAAGCGCTTAATACTCTCTATTTTAGCTTAAAAAAAGCACGATAAAGTAATGATATATCGCCAAATGCTAGACAAAACACTCGACACATACTAAAGATCACATAGCCGACAAAATGGCGGGAAGCATTGGCCGCGCTCGCCCCAGGAAGATTGAATGAATTTCTCAAGGATTGCATTGAATATGTTTTTGAGTGGATTCAATAACTTTGTGGAAGGAATGGATTGAAACTCAATTGATATTTTAGCAAATGGATTGAATGAATATTTTTATGATTGGATTGAATAAATAGTTATCGCGATTGAACTGAATAAATATTTCCGTGATTGGATTGAATAAATATTTCCGTGATTGGATTGAATAAATATTTCCGTGATTGGACTGAATGAATATTCACTCTGATTAAATTGAACTGAGAAACATGGTTTGAATTGAATGTTTCTTCAGATTGTTTGAATATGTTTGGAAGATTAAATTAAATTGCATCACGCCAAAATGATTGGATTGAATAAATATTTGACTGGATTG
>JAHPZR010002727.1:0-30000 GCA_019787425.1 Platygyra sinensis
GCAGTTGACAGCAGGCCAAAGGCAACAAATACTTCAACAGTTCAGTTTGGAAATGGCTTCAGATAGCTCAGCTGCTGTTGAGCGAATAGCTGATCAGGAGGTGTTGTTTGAGGCAGATATAAGTGCTGCAGATAAATTCACCGTGGAACAGCTAACCAAGAAAAGGAGGAGAAATGAGAAAGCAACACAAGGACAACAGACTTTTGCGGTAAGCTTTAATGTAAAAACAGTCTTGCATGCTTGATCTGACGCGATTTCGTCACCAACGTTTAAAAATTTAGGCGCCAAAATGTTCATTTGCGTGTTATTGCACAGTATTGAAGATATCATTTAAAATTTACTGGTTGTTTTTGGTGAAAGAAGTCTTTCTTTAATTCGAAAATTATTCTCAATATTTTGCATGTTGGACTAGCTATAGCTGCAATGAAAACAGTTTGTCCCGATTGAGGCCTCTTGCTGGGTCTCTGATGTCGATCTACCAAACATTTACTCAATTGATATTCTCAGTATGTGTTGAGAGAGTCAGCCAAGATCACTGGGCTGTGGGAGGAAGCACCACTCTTCAGAGATATTTCACCCAAAGCTATGGACAAATTTCTGTTAAAGGTACGTCATCAACACTGAGTCTAACAGAATGAATGCTACCTTCAGTTGATGCTTATATTGTACTAGGCTAGGATTTTTGCTTTTAATTTGGCAAGTTCTGCATAACATTTAAAGAAGGAAATATAAGGTACTTTTGTTTAAATCCCTCTCATTTGGTTGTTTCTAGGTTACAAATGCACTACCACAGTTAAACACACATAATGGAAAGAAAAAAGTGAGGGCGCGATTCTCGGACATGTTAATTTATCGAAGGAATCACCTCAAAAATACATAATTTTGGAAGCGATCTAAAAAGGTAAGCCTTTAAACCTGTTTTCCGTAATAACTCTTTTAACCATTATTGACACTGTTTTAAATGTAATTATATAAGTATGCCTACCAGAATTGTGTCAAAAAGTGCAAGGAAGTGTAGTTAATAACCGGTCACAAAAACCCACAAGTCAAAATGCCTGCAACAAAAAACCCATAACTGAAGAAAGAAAACAGTGTCTCTAAAAGACAGAAAAAAGCTGCATATATCTTTGTTCTTTACACATAAGTGTGCTGTATCAAAAGTTTCAGTATTCAAGAAATTCAAGCTCAACCTTTTCCATGCAAAAATCTCTGCTATGAGAAGGGTGTAAGCTTTTAAGACGGGCATTCAACCAAGCAATTGGCCAATTATTTGTGAAGTATTGCTCTTCTCCACTGGCTGTTTTTCAACAGTTGACCCTCTGTTGGCTGGCAGTGCTGGGAATCATGGTAATTGTAGATGTCATAGGCAAAACATATCCGATACTTATGGTGTGCAATGCTGCATACAAGTACCATGACACCCTGTATGGCCATCTGATCGAAGAAATGGAGTATTCAAGATATCAAATTATTATTGTCGTTTAACCTATAACTTTGACTCACATTTTTTTGCCCAAATTATAGATGAAAAAGTATGGAATGGAGCAAATTACCCGCCAAACTGAACAACCAGCAGCAAGTGCAGTTAGCACAAGTGACATTGTCAAAGAAAGACTGGACAAGGATACAAATGCTAGCTGTGAGTTTAAACAAGGGTAAGACATCTTTGCAACTGTAGAGCTGGAGACACACTTCTACATTCATTGCACCAGTCAAGGATTTTTATTCAAATGTTTGTGAACTGCATTTGTAGAAAACTAATTCCCTAATCAAACATGTAATTGTTCATAGTAAATGAAGGTAGCAACAACCTTCATCACATTTCAGTTGAAATCTTTAAAAACCTCTATTTACCATAATTTAGAAGATTGTATTCACCAAGTTTGAAGGATGTAGCTTGGCTAGAACGGGCTCATTTTATTTATTTTTTAAAATTTTTCATACATTTGTTTGTAAATTTTTTTCTGGCAAACTGTGTCTAGATGTTTGTCTACCCAGCTGAATTTAAAGACAAATGTATGGAAAATTAGAAAAATTAACTGATGTCTTCTAGTCAAGCTACATCCTTGAAATTAAACTTGGTGAATAAAATCTTCTACTTAGTGTTTTAACGTTGCGATTCATAAATTGCATTAAATTCAATTTTAGAAAAAGGTAATTGCCATCAGATTCCCATACAAACACTGTAGTTTCTGACCGCTTTGCCTACCTGTCAAGATGGCATTGAAAACCGTCGTAAGGTCTATTGGACCTGCTGTTCAATACAGTACACTTACTGGTACATGAAAATTTTTTAAAATGCTACATTTATCAATTAGGGAGGAGGTCCTTGTCATGTATGGCGACAAAAAAGTAGCTAGGGCTGGATTTCTAAGAAGATCAAAAAAAAATGGTATGGACACCCTTTACACTGAAGTACACTTTAATTAAAAGCACCATAGCAAAAGAAACTTCATAATGATTTCAGACTGGTAAACTTCTAGCTCAGCTGACAAACACTGCAAGCTTTGCAATCAAAAAATATATCTTGATTTAACTTTTTTCAAAAATGTTTTTAGCAGGATCAACGGGAACGATAAAATTTTCCAGGGAAAAATTTATTTCTGGGGTGAGAAAAGCCAGAGAATCTTACGAAACATTTTAATACAGAGAACACTGAATAATCAAATAAATGGGTAAGGAGAAGGCTACAAAATTAAGCCTTGCTAATTAGAGATGATTTGAAGACCATTTTGCGCAAACTGCTATCCCTGCAAAACAATAACAGGCAAACTAAAAAGCATCATGAATGGATGTTCCCAAAATGTAATGTATTACGAATTCGAAACCAAAATGTAAATCAACCTTGACACTGTACAGGACTGAAAATCTTCTGTAAGGCTGCTATATTTATATGAAGAGGCTAAATGAGAGAAATTTAACTAACAAAATAAATCAGGACGGAACAAGTCAGGCAATTTAAGCAGCATGAAAGCTATGAAATCTTAATTTGTGTTCAACTTTATGTTTGTAGAGAATTATGCCAAACTTAACATGAGTGCCAACTATGTTAATGTCAAGACTGGCCATGGGGACATTGATGAGAACATTAAGCTTAATGGACCAAATGAAGAAAGGTTCCTAAAAAATATTGAGGTAACATCAGTCTTCGTATATAGGCATATGTTTAAATTAAACCAAAGTGGATCACACTAGTTGTTTATAAAACAGTTAAATAACAATTATTCCATGAGCCCGCGTTGGATATGAAGTGATAGAATAACCAACGAGCGCGTAGCGCGAGTTGGTTATAATCACTTCATATCCAACAAGGGCGAATGGAATAATTGTTCTAGTAAATTCTCAAACCGGGTTTTGCCGCCGATTTTTATCTCCACAATTTTACAAAGCGAAAAATTTTAAACTTGGCGCACTATTTTCAATATGACGTAAAACTCGGACTATTGGCTCATAGTCGGAGTTTTTTAGCCAATCAAAAAGCTAGAAATGCAATAGTCGGAGCTGAGAATTTACTAATGGTTGTTAACCAGCTGCTAATTCACACACACTAAAGTAAATAAGTTAAAAATTTGAATTTTAATGGTCTCAATTTTCCATTTTCATTTGTAGAGAAACATGAGATTCTACTGGCCTCTTAGTGCCATTAAAAGAAAGGGACCATTTCAGAGTAGTAGAGGAAGAGTAAAAAACAAGAAATCTGGAAGATTAGCTACTTTGCCCTCTGTGCCAACACCATCCCCTGATCTAGATCTACCAGTAGCAACTCAAGTGGTGGTTTCTGATCTAGAAACTCCACTTACACCTAGTGAAGAACCACCAACAACTCCACTCGTTTCAATGCCCAATGAACCAGAAGAAACTGTTCAGACACCTACATGTTCTTCAGCAATTCCTGAGCTTGTAACCCCACCACCTACACCACTTGCACCAAAACAAGTGGTACGCAGGAAGCACAAAGGATGGGTGTATGTAGAGGATTCAGATCCAAAGGCAGCAACCAGTGAAGAGGCTTTGCCTAACAGAAGGCAACGCAAAGTAGCAAGGGTTTTTGATATGTAGTTGTTTATATGTTTGATTAGGGAATTCGTTTTCTACAAATGCAGTTCATAAACATTTGAATAAAAATCCTTGACTGGTGCAATGAATGTAGAAGTGTGTCTCCAGCTCTACAGTTGCAAAGATGTCTTACCCTTGTTTAAATTCGCAGCTAGCATTTGTATCCTTGTCCAGTCTTTCTTTGACAATGTCACTTGTGCTAACTGCACTTGCTGCTGGTTGTTCAGTTTGGCGGGTAATTTGCTCCATTCCATACTTTTTCATCTATAATTTGGGCAAAAATGTGAGTCAAAGTTATAGGTTAAACGACAATAATAATTTGATATCTTGAATACTCCATTTCTTCGATCAGATGACCATACAGGGTGTCATGGTACTTGTATGCAGCATTGCACACCATAAGTATCGGATATGTTTTGCCTATGATATCTACAATTACCATGATTCCCAGCACTGCCAGCCAACAGAGGGTCAACTGTTGAAAAACAGCCAGTGGAGAAGAGCAATACTTCACAAATAATTGGCCAATTGCTTGGTTGAATGCCCGTCTTAAAAGCTTACACCCTTCTCATAGCAGAGATTTTTGCATGGAAAAGGTTGAGCTTGAATTTCTTGAATACTGAAACTTTTGATACAGCACACTTATGTGTAAAGAACAAAGATATATGCAGCTTTTTTCTGTCTTTTAGAGACACTGTTTTCTTTCTTCAATTATGGGTTTTTTGTTGCAGGCATTTTGACTTGTGGGTTTTTGTGACCGGTTATTAACTACACTTCCTTGCACTCTTTGACACAATTCTGGTAGGCATACTTATATAATTACATTTAAAATAGTGTCAATAATGGTTAAGAGTTATTACGGAAAACAGGTTTAAAGGCTTACCTTTTTAGATCGCTTCCAAAATTTTGTATTTTTGAGGTGATTCCTTCGATAAATTAACATGTCCGAGAATCGCGCCCTCACTTTTTTCTTTCCATTATGTGTGCTTAACTGTGGTAGTGCATTTGTAACCTAGAAACAACCAAATGAGAGGGATTTAAACAAAAGTACCTTATATTTTCTTCTTTAAAATGTTATGCAGAACTTGCCAAATTAAAAGAAAAAATCCTAGCCTAGTACAATATAAGCATCAACTGAAGGTGGCATTCATTCTGTTAGACTCAGTGTTGATGACGTACCTTTAACAGAAACTTGTCCATAGCTTTGGGTGAAATATCTCTGAAGAGTGGTGCTTCCTCCCACGGCCCAGTGATCTTGGCTGACTCTCTCAACACATACTGAGAATATCAATTAAGTAAATGTTTGGTAGATCGACATCAGAGACCCAGCAAGAGGCCTCAATCGGACAAACTGTTTTAATTGCAGCTATAGCTAGTCCAACATGCAAAATATTGAGAATAATTTTCGAATTAAAGAAAGACTTCTTTCACCAAAAACAACCGGTAAATTTTAAATGATATCTTCAATACTGTGCAATAACACGCAAATGAACATTTTGGCGCCTAAATTTTTAAACGTTGGTGACGACATCGCGTCAGATCAAGCATGCAAGACTGTTTTTACATTAAAGCTTACCGCAAAAGTCTGTTGTCCTTGTGTTGCTTTCTCATTTCTCCTCCTTTTCTTGGTTAGCTGTTCCATGGTGAATTTATCTGCAGCACTTATATCTGCCTCAAACAACACCTCCTGATCAGCTATTCGCTCAACAGCAGCTGAGCTATCTGAAGCCATTTCCAAACTGAACTGTTGAAGTATTTGTTGCCTTTGGCCTGCTGTCAACTGCGCAACCATTGAACTTACTATCCATCTCAGACGTCTGTGGACAAGGGCTTTTTTTCGGCTCGCTTCAGGGACCGTTGGTTTTAGTCCGCGGTTCAAAAATTCTGGTCACATGATAACATTTTTACGGCGCTGCCACTTGCAAAACACTGATCACGTGATGTCACTTTGGTTGTTCCCGCGGCCGCTAAAAGTGGAGTGCCTGTCTCATCTTTTTCCTGCCTTTGTCAAAGTCCATAGGAAGGAAAGATGTCGTTTTTAACAATTTAAGATCTTTTACGGAGACAACTTCGAAAGATTCAAAATGCATTGAATGAGAAAAGAAAGGTTTCAACTATTTACTTCTGAGGAATTCACCTGTGAAGTGTTAAAAGCCATAGGGGCATTTTTGGAAGGAAAAACTCCAAGAGATGTCCGCATTCATTACAGAGATGACGTAGACACATTTGTTAACTTGAGCTGTGACGAAGATCTTATCGACGCTTGCAGGTGTTTACAGCCAGTGGACAACTCTGAGGACTAGTATAGACTGTCAGCTAGAGTGCATGCTACTGCCACTCCACTTCAGGCTGTACATGTTAGAACTGAGATGACGATCGTGAACGAGCCAGCAAAGCGACGGTGTGATTCACCAGCGCTGCGAAAACAGCTTACTTCAAGTTATTCTACCACGCGTTATGTCAACTCATATGCAACAAAAGCTTCGAACAAAATGCCAATTCTTTATTATGTCTCTGAATTATAATTCTAGTTAAATAAAGTCCATTAAAAATAGAGCAAGCAAACAAACAACAATTACGGAATCTGATTTCCCAGACAGCTTGTGCCACACAATCCCGGCTGAACTGAAATCAGTTTACATTTAATATACTTTTTTTTTTCTTATAAGAACGTCTAATTTTGGGGCTTAGGCTGAACGTTCTATTTTTTGCGACTTGAATCAGAAAACGTTGTCAACATGTTGTTAAAGTTGTTTGATATTGTAATTCAATAAGTGACGGCAGGCATGGCACGAAACCTATCAAAGTGCATTGTTTGTCGTGATTTGGTATCAAGTTGATTGTACGGCTTTCTCTGATGCCGTGAGCAAGATTTTCACGTTGATATATTTATGCTACTCACAAAAAAACTAATACGCAAAATAAAGTCGTTCTCATCTGACTCTCGACTTTTGTTTTAATTTAGCCTGAACGCTTTTATAAAAAAGGTTCTTATAAGAAAACTAGAGCGTATAACCACAACGTAAACGAGCATGCTAAGAGTTTTACCTTTCAGTCCTTACTCATTCTGCAAACAATAAACTACACATAGTACATACTTAAAGAAGTAGTGAGAATCAAATAGCGATATATCCTGTGTGTCTATAAAATCCTCGGATGTCATGCTCTGTTATTTGCTCAACACTGTTTTACACTCCGACATAGATATTTCAGTGAAACGACTGGCGAATGTTCTCCTGTTTTGCAACGGTTTTCATTTTGTTGAGCTAACTCGTAGATTTAATTCTGGTGAGTATGTTGGTAAATAAACAACTTCCGTGCCGTGCTGATCCATCCACCATCACATTCCAATTCAGTTCAAGGGGGATTTTGAGCCCTTTTCTTGTCTCGAAGACCAATTTCTCTGCTGTCAACAATTTTCTCTACACGTTCTTTGCAGACTGTCTGCTTACAAAATTTTCTCGCAACATCATAGTATTTGTCTCCAAAAAAACCAGATATATGGTCTCCACAGTTTTGCACAATTGTGTCTATAATGCTTTGTCTTATGTTCTCAGACAAGGCTTTTCCTGGGATGTAACTTTGACCTGTGTTGGTTTTCAACATCTCTTCAACTCGCGGTTTTCTCTTTAGCGGCTGCTGGCGTGAACAACCAAAATGGCATCACGTGATCAGTGTTTTGCAAACCGCAGCGCCGCAAAAAATGTTATCACGTGACCAACATTTTTGAACCGCGGACTAAAACCAACGGTCCCTGAAGCGAGCCGAAAAAAACCCTTGTCCACGGACGTCTGAGATTGATACTAACATATCTACAGCCAGTGCTTGTGTAGCGGGTGCAGCCATTGTTTAAATAAAAGAATAAAGAGCTCACTTAACAAAAACAATGCTTCAATTCTCTTCAATTCACGCATGAGCGATGGTCTTTTCAAAAAGAAGCGGGAAACAGCCGAACTCTTTCATCACGGGTACCAAGTAAGCCCACGTGATCCGTTTTCTCAGATAGCATTGGGCAATTTGGGCGAACCCATAAATTTGAGCCCAGGGCTTTTGCTGCGTTTTTGAGGAGGCACTGGGGCAAATATCAAACTTGTTCGCTCGAGCGTTGTTTCAACCGCCTTGGCTTTTCGATCCTGTTTAGCTTGTGAAATGTATTCTTCGGTAAAAAACAAACGAAAACGAAAGGACAGAGAAAGAAAAGCAGAGCTTGTACGCTGTGAGTGTAGTTTATGCAAGGGTGCTTTCTGTTCAGCCAAGAAAGCTCGCAGACATAAGGTCGTTTTCGGAAACAAGGATTTTGATCACGAGTTCAGCTTACAGTCTGATGATCCTGAATTTTTTGGCCACTTATCAGATTCTTCCTCTAGCTTGTCTGCAGGCCACCAGTCTCCAACTATAGAAGCCCATTCAACTCATGAAAATGAGGATGATAACAGTCTGGCTGGCAGAAAATTCAGCAGGAAAACTTTGGCAGTGACATTGCTAGTGGTGATAGTTCAGACTTTTCAAGAGAAGATGACTTTGGCAACCATGGGCAATCCACAGAAGGTTTGTCAGACGAGAGTTCAGGTTTAAGTGATAGTGAAGAAGAGGTAATTAACTTTTCTGCGGTGTCCTCTGAATCGAGTAATGATGAGGAAGGTGTTGTGGGTACAGAAAGTGATCATGATTTGCCCGATGATGAACTTGATAGGCCCTCAACCCTGCCGTTGTTTGAGGGAAGCTCAAAGACAGTCCTGGAAGCATTGGCTGGATACTTTTACTGGTTTTCCAGCCATCCATCAATCAGCAAAAGTGCTCTGTCAAGTTTGCTGAGTCACGAACATTTTAATGTTCTTCCTCCAGGAAATAACTTGCCATCTACTTACGAGCAAGCAGTGAATTTCATTAAGCCCCAGCTACTGCCAACTGTGTGCTATCATGTCTGTCCGAATGACTGCGTCCTATTTAGGAAGACCAACCGTTACGATTATTCTAAGTTAAAAAATTGCCCCAAATGCAACGGGAACCGATTTGCTGTTAATGGACAGCCTTTGAGGCGATTTGTTTATTATCCCGTTGGCCCGAGGTGGAGACGTCTCTACGAATGTGAAGCTGTATCAAAACTTCTACAAAGTCACTCATTGCGAAATCCAGGGAATTTAATGACAGATGTTTGTGATTTTTCCATGTTGGAGGGCTGCATATGCTGAAGAAGGATTCTTTCAAGGCGATCCACGTGGTCTCTCTGTACAGCTCAGTACCGATGGAGTGAATCCATTCAGTGCCAACAAGATAACTTACTCAATGTGGCCTATCATGCTGAGTGTCTTAAACTGGCCAAAGACACATCGCAACCGCTTTAAAAACATCATGCTGGTTGGAATTATTCCAGCAAATGGTAAAGAGGAACCCAAATCAGTAGACCCCTATGTTGAGGTTCTTGTGGATGAGGTGATGGAATTATCTGGAACGACATTTTATGATGGTTTCAAAAGGGAATCATTTACCTTCCGTGTGCGATTTCATAACTATGTTTTGGATTATCCAGGTTTAAATAAGGTGTTTTGTAGCACTGGTGCTGGGGCATTGCAAGGATGCATGTGGTGCGAGATCTTTGGTAAGTTTAAAATAAGCCATAGCTTAACACTTACAAAAGTTAATGAACATTGTTCTAAATTATTTTCAATTGAAAGTATCCACTAGGAATGTCAGTAATTTCACTACTGCCCAATTCAATATGTCAATACCCTTTTTTACGATAACTGCAGAAATCCACGCGCGCTCATTAGTTAAATTTTATTGTCCATATGCGGACAGACACATGAATTTGAAATTCATGCGACGCGTCAGCGAGCGAGAGCGGGAAATTCAAGAATTTGTTATCGTAAAAAACAAATTGATGTCAGTTTTTAATACGTCTATCCTGTAATTGACAATGAATTTCGTCATAACATTGTCAAAGTAGTCTGCGGATCCACTCAGCTATCACCTCGTGGATCCACACTACTTTGACAATGTTATGACGAAATTTATGATCAATAACAGGACAGACGCATAAAAAACTGACGTCAATTTGTTAAATTTACCCTTTGAACAAGGAATATTAGCAAGTGTTTTGACTCTGTACCTCAATGTCGTCAGATTCTTTCTTCATCCATTCTTATCCTGTGTTTGAAGCACACCCCTTTAAGGCTAGACACTAGATCTACCCTCACACCCTTCTGACATGGATGGCAAGTTATTTTAAAGAATTAGTATTATATTTTAAAGTTTGGACTGGAACATCCCCATGGAAAGGGTGCAATTTGCCCACTTTGTGCATCCCACAGTATGCCCTGCATTAGAAGTTCAGCTTGAGGATTTTGTCCTTTCATTTAGTTTTTAAAACATATTTAGGATGCTAATTTACTTGGAGACAAATTAACAAAGCATTGATTTCTGAAGTTGTCAGTAACATAGCAAAACTTGCTTATGCTTTGCTTTGTTAGATGTTTCGAGAAAATTCTGTTCATCAGTCTCAAGTGGTTTTCCCCTGAAACATCTCTGACAAAGCAAAACATAGGCACAGAGCAACAATTTGTTGCTGGTTTTAAAAGCATCATTTGTTACCTAACTTAAATGAAGTGAATTGTATGAAATACTATTGTCATTTTTATCTTTTAGGTACACATGTCGCTGCACTAGATAAAGTGGTGTACCTACATAACAGACGTTTTCTACCTGCTTCACACTCGCTGAGAAAGGCAAAGAAAAATTTTCCATCTGGAAAAGCAGAACATCGTCCGGCACCTGAAAAACTTACTCAGGAAGAAGTAATGGTCAATAGTTTAGCCTATGAAAATGCAAAAAATACTACCCAGGCAGCAGGCTTTGCTACGGCAACTGGCAGTAAAGGCTGCTACTGTTTGATGATTCTTCCAGACCACGACCGTACACAGCAGGTGTTTCTGGATATGATGCATCTGATGAAGAATGTAACCTGCGAGATTGTACAGTTACTCACCGGTTACAAAGACAGTGCAAAGGTGAGAAAGGCAGAGCAAGAACTTGGCCGATTTTCTTCAAGCTGGATACAGGAAAGTCAAGAAAAATCCAGTGAGTCAGCTACCATTGAGGGTGAGTATTTTACAATCTTTGTCAACTTATTTCATGACCAATATATACATGATTGAAGATAAGCTGACATTGTAAACTATAAACCATTAAGTGAGCTTACGTGACCTTCTCCATGTGCTATGCAAATCAATGCATGTTGTTCAAATACGACCAAAATTGCTTCAGACCGCCACTTTCCCGTTTAATATGAATACAAGAGTAATATGTAATATGAATCTCTTTACAACTTGCTGGGCAGTTATGGAAATGAATACTTAAGTCTACTTACATACCATATCATGCTAAAATTGTAGGAAAGAAAGGAAAGAAAGGAAAGAAAAAAGACAATCTCCCGGATGCTCCATTTCGACTAAGCAATGATGCTCTTAAAATTGCAGACACGAGCAAGGAATATCCAGGTTCCTGTTGGATATGGATGGACCCCAAAGCCCATCTTCAGTAAATACTCCTACATGAAGTCACATGATTGGAAGCAGGTGTGCTTTGAAAACAACCTATATATGAAACCCAAAATTCATCATTTCTTCATATGACATCCTTTCATTGCAGGTAGCAACTGATGGCATATTGAAATTTTGTTTCCGTAACCCTCTTTTGGGGAAGAATCAACGAACAACAATTTTCAAATTATTTGACATCTTGGCAGCTCTCTGTGATGATTTTCAGGACAGCAGGCAAGTGGAAGCCTTGGAGGAGGAAATAAATGTGGTTTTGGCCTTAATTGAGAGGGACTTCCCAATTAGCATTCAGGTGAGACCAATTTAAGCGGCTTGAATCTTGTTAAAGTATATACCATTTACTATAATACCAGTGATAGTTGACTATACAGCTGCCTCCACTGTGAAAAGCTTGGAAGTAGCTTTTCTGGTTATTCGGTGTTAAGTTATCACCTGTTTCAATGACTTCTCCGATGGATTTGGAGAAGACAATTGTGATTACATAAACTGCAATTTTATTATCAATGATGTGATAGCACTGTGTTAACTGACCAGTTGCAAAAATTAAGTGTCTGAATTAAATGTTGAAAGATAAAGTTGTGGAATAACCCATAAATGGTACCTTTTTGAAAACATTCTGTCACATCAATTACATGACAGGCTTGGGACAAAATGTGAAAAATATATATGACAAGTTAATTAAATCTGCTCTTCAAATATTGAATTGTTATAAAACAATCCTTCTTTGTGCACAGTTTTTTGTTCAAGGTGGTCAATTGTTTATTGATTGCAGAATAATGCCTTTCTGATGTTAAAGCTTCATCTTAAAATGGTGTATTTAATGATGACTTTCCGACTTTTAGTCAGGGCTTTACAAGCTAATGACAGCAACACAACTTTATATATATGCCCATAGCTGCAGCTTCAGTTGCTGTTTAAAGTGGCTTTTGCAAGCAACAAACACTGAACACATACAGTATAACAAAATTACTTTACTTAAAGAAGAGCATAAATATTGATTAAGGTTATATAAAGGCTACGAGTCCACAGCTTCTACGCTCGTAGTAGTAGAATGTCAACTTAAGGATCTAGCATAAATGATCAGTTATTTTGACTATTTTTGAATTCGGCAAAAATGCATGTGCATGATTGTCCGTATAGAGTCGGAAACGGTGATCATATGCAAATTTCCTTCGAAACGAAAATAATTCGTTCTTTTTAAGATTGTTGTTTTGTTGAAGGAAGTTTGGCGTGGACAAGCATGTCCTTGAGAGGTTTTTCCTTCCTGTAAGATACAATCGGTGGGTGATTAAAGATTTCTTTGAGCCTAGCCTGTTGTTAAAGCATGTGCCAGTGTTTCATGAGAATCTTTTTAAGATTCGGTGCGGCTGGATTTTAAGTTGTAACAAACGGCCATGTAGTTCTGAAAAGAACTGTATATCAGCTTTTAGCGCAAGACCGGTTTCGAACCCAAACTATTGGATTCTTCGTCAGTTGCTTTTTATTCAAAGAGCTCGCAATGGGAGCTAGTGCTGAGTGCTGATAGTGAAGTCAAGTCTCTTTTTATAGTGTTCCTTAATCAGCAAGGTGTTCTGTGATTGGTTGTTAAAGCATTAAGCTGATTGGTAGGAATTGACTAACCAAACTCGTTAAGGAAATTTCGATCCTGTGAGGTGTGAAGGTCGCACTCTGGATGTGCCGTACGTGTGGCGTGCTGCGTGAGTAATTAGTGCGAAAAATATGCCAACAAAACCCGTTTCATTTCGAAAATGTTAAAAAACACTCAACCAGAAAGGAGTGATGTAGTATTTTATCGAATTTCAAGGTTTTGTAGCGGAAAAGTTTATCAGGAATGACGTTGGATAAAAATCTGTTGTCTTGTTGAGACGTAGAGATGCCCTAGATAGGACTAACACTTACACGGGCAAGTAGCGGTAGAGTGTTTCATTCAAGGTTATATAAAGGCTACGAGTCCACAGCTTCTACGCTCGTAATAGTAGAATGTCAACTTAAGGATCTAGCATAAATGATCAGTTATTTTGACTATTTTTGAATTCGGCAAAAATGCATGTGCATGATTGTCCGTATAGAGTCGGAAACGGTGATCATATGCAAATTTCCTTCAAAACGAAAATAATTCGTTCTTTTTAAGATTGTTGTTTTGTTGAAGGAAGTTTGGCGCGGACAAGCATGTCCTTGAGAGATTTTTCCTTCCTGTAAGATACAATCAGTGGCTGATTAAAGATTTCTTTGAGCCTTATTTTAGGGTGGCAACACAAGTACTGTGCTCCTGCAAGTAATTGTGTATTTTGAAAATGATTTAATTCTTTTCTTTAGACCATTAGTATGCACATGCTACATCACATTGCCAGAGGTATCAGTTGTCACGGGCCTGTGCATAGCTGGTGGATGTATGTATATGAAAGAATGAATAGCTGGATATGCAGGAGAGTAACTAACAGATGCCACCCTGAAGCCAATGTAATGGAAACCTACCGCGTAAGTGCCAGCATAGCTTGTACATATATAGTATTTAATGGCAGTAACTACTAAACCTGAAGTAAACCAGCTCTTCAAATCCAGAACAAAACTGATGTTAGGGACCAAAAATTATTTTCAATACTGTATTTACTTGAATAAGCGCCGCAGCGCTTATTTAATTTTTCACGCCACAAGTGCGGTGCTTATTTGAGGGCAGCGCTTACTTAAAAGTTGTATCAGACAAATTTACTTTTTCTATATTTTTATGCAATGGACACTTTCTATCTGTTAATTTTCCTGTGAACTGATACTAAACTGATAGTAAATCTAGAATTATGAGAAAAATTCACGCGGTGAAAAAAACTAGAGTTTCATGATAACAAGAGCGAAAATATCAGCGGTGAGAGCAAACTCCTTTGTTGTTTATAGTGTTTTTCCTTGTTATACGGAATTCCTCAAATAAGCGCCGCATTGGAGGTGCTGCGCTTATTCGAGGGCGGTGCTTATTAACTTTTTTGTCCCAGATGTGGCGCTTATTCGAGGGTGGCACTTAATCAAGGGTGACGCTTATTCGAGTAAATACTGTAGTTCAGTAAATAAGGTAACTACAGGGCTTGCAATAGAAGTAACTTCTTCACAGTTATTTCTGGCTAATGATGTGTCATATGTCAGTTGAGTGTCAAAAGTACATGTAATAAGCAGGTTGTCTTGGTTTTGCATTACTAAGCTTACTGCTTCCTCTCTAACCAATATGAAGAGAAACAAAACTCAATATTGTTCCCCTTACGTGCAGGTTTTCCTTTGTAACTGCTTTGAGTTTGATAAGTTTATGATATTCATGTCAAAATTGCAGTTAAGTAAATTTATGCTTTGTTCAAAAGACATGATTGGTGCATAAATCCCCAACAGACCCCCTACAGGCATGAAGGTGGACAATACACTTGCACATTAACTAATTCATAAAATATTTTGTAAATTGTAGATCTTTGACTGATGCCAGTTTATGAATGTCATGGGTGAACTTGCTTTTCATGAACCTGATCAAGAGAAACCCTATGAAGCTATGCAAACACAGGATGACAAAAGAAAGAATTCAGAACTTGAAAAGGGAGAATTCATGGTGCTGAGGCAAAGCTATGTGGATCACGGTATGTTGCTTCCATTTTCTGTTGATGCTGTCCCTATGGTGACCAAATCCTTTCACAGAAGAAAAGATGATCCAATTACTGGCAAATGTATTACATGGGTCTCCACCGGCAAAGAGAAATCTGGAACACTGTCCTCCATTGTTGCTGTGAAAATGAGCTCCCATGTCAAATTTGGCAAGGTTCTATATTTTATCCATGCAAATCTCCAACATGTAGGTCAGGCTGTAGAGTCTGCTTGTGTGCAGTTGTTTTCTTCACCAGTTGAAGACAAAGAGAGTGGCCTGTGGTATGTGGATGAAAGCAGATTTGTTGAGAAAACAGTGCCAGTCAGTTTTATTTCCAGGCCACTGGTAACAGCGAAGGATGAGGATGACAGCAATAAGTTGTGGATTCTCAACTTCAGAAAAAATCAGCTTGACAGCCTTGATAAGTGATCTACAACAATTGGTAGCCCTATTCATATAAAAGTTAAGATATGATTTAAGATTGTCTCACATACAAGTATAATTGAGGGCTATCAGCGCTCCAAGCTCACTTTTTCAAAAAGTTGTCTATTGGCGAGCCTCAATTCAAAGTGGTCGCCATAAAAAAATTCAGTCGCCAAAAAAAAACGTGAAAGGGAGGACACTTACATATTACATGAATGACTAATGCGCCGAACTGCATGTTTTCAACACTTCAATTTGTTACTTTAAGTTCACGCATGTTTCTGAACAACGAGAGGGGAAAAGAGAAAGACAGGTGATGTTGCTGCTTGTATTCTTGATTAAATTAGTCCTATTATTGATAATTTTTCAAGTAAGTTTTGGTTTAATCTTTTGGTTGCCAATTGGGGACTTTCACTAGAATTTTAGTCGCCAATTATTTTTTCCACTCACCATGGCGACCAAAACGATTGCAGCTTGGAGCGCTGTAAGTTATGATAGATTATATATGTTCTCCACCCTGTCACTAGTGGGATTTGTTTCTCGGTAGCTCCAAGTTCAAATCTCCAGTCACGCTTTGTAAATAGCCAGCTGGTCTGCATGTTACATTTATTTGAAATATTTCCTTCCTTTGTTTCAGTCACTGGTATGCCTGTAAACTAGCTAATGCTTAGTGCTATGCCAAGTACATGTCCACTATAAATCAGATTTACATTTTTTTTTTTTTACATTTTTACTTGGAAGTTGAACATTTGCATCGATTTGGCCATTGTGGTAGGTGTGTTTCTCTTTATAATAAAGTGGTGAACCCTTTCTGCATGTTGGAACATAACATGATCATCAAAGAGTGGTGATTATAGCTACTCAAATCCAATAAAAAATAACCACATGCATTGCTCTTCTCCTGTTGACATGGTGCAATTTTCTTGCTGTCAGCCACAACAAATTAGGGAGCAAATTTGCATCTGTGCATGATAATAATGAATAATTTTTTTTAAGTTCCCAACTTCAATCTAACAAGTTCTTGGCTGATTTTAGAAAAATCTGACTGTTTCACAGATTTTATGTCAGGTCCAATTTGAAAATGATTCATGAAAAGGTATTTAATGAAGAATTTCAACTGAGAACAAAGTAATATTTGCAGTGTTCTCACTGTACATAATGATTTTCTAACTGCTGAATTTCCATCATGGCAGTGTAATTGGATTTTGTAAAAGTGTTATCTTTATTTTTTTTCTTTTGTGATGATTTCGAGCATAGCAAAATAGGTTGCAAGTCATCATTTTATTGCTTCATAGATATAATGTAACTTCCAAACTGCAAGTCCATGTTGTGTATAATTATTTATATTTATTTGCACTTTTGGTGCTTTTGTGCACACACCAAAAACAAATACAACTTCACCTGCCTTACCTTGCTACACCCCCATACAGTGTTGAAGACTACCACCTGCAATATTAATTGCTTCTGATTTTCAACTTTGAATTGGGTGTGGAGGGGAACAGTAACATGTTTTTAAAAGGAAAGCAGCACTTTTTCAGACTTAAGCAGTAAAAAACATACAATTCATTATATTACACACAGTTCCAAGGACTTTTGTCCACGATTGTACCCTAGTGAGAGCTGTCAGTGCATTGAATGACATTTGTGATAAATTAAACATCTATTAACTATGAATATTTGATGTAGATTAAAGATACAGTCAAGTGTATAAGTCAATTGTCCTGATCTTAGTTCTTTTGCCAAATAAATGTCTACAGTTTATGAAATACTGTGTAAATACAGGGTCACTTTTTTTAACCTTAGTGTTATAATTCTTTGACTAGTGTTAGTTACCAGAGCATCACAACATATTTTTTTTTAATTTGACTGGCCTTATTGTAGTCCTCAAAACATTCCCAACTTACATAAGTTTCTTAAATAACTAAGTAATATAATTGATTTACCTCATAATCAATTTTACACTTTTCTGGGCCTGTAAAATTAACTGATCAAAATGTAACAGCAATTTCACAGGGTTTTTCAAATGGCAAAATAATTTGCTATGAAGAGAAAAATTTCACAGGGTTTTTCACAATACTGCAGAATTAAGTTAACTCACAATTTCACAGCTTTTTCACATGGTTAAAAGTCTTATGACTTAATTTGGAAAACTTTCACTGGGTCTTTCACAGGAATTACAAGCATTCTATTTTAACAGTCAGAATTTCACTGCTTTTTTCACATGGTAAAAGTTGGTAGCATTTGTTGCCAACAAATTTCACAGGATGTTTCACTGGAATATCTTGGAGCTTAAAATTTCACATCTCCTTTCACAGGGCCAAAATACAGTAATCCATTTTTTTCGCTCAGGGATAATTTCAGAGTTCACAGGGTATTTCACATGGCAGAAATATTTCACATCATCTTCACAGGAATTTCACATGCATTTCACAGGGTTTCTCCCAGTAGTGATTTGGGCTCCTTGCTGTTGCATATACTCTGCCATGTCCCTTTTATATGTTCACTTGCAATTAATATTATTTTTCTCTTACATAGGGACTCCGTCTAAGAGCTTCGAAAACTTTTAAATAAATATTTTTTTCATTTTTAATAGAACAGGTCACTAACCCAGCATATACCAGTACTTCAAAGCTTACTGATCATGATTATGGTGTGGTGAGACAGGAAGTGTCACTTGAGGAGATGCTCCAGGCAGCTAGGAAAGAGATAGAGAGACTTGAACTGGAACTTGATAGGATGAAAAATATAAGTCAGTTTGGCCTTGTCCGATTTATGTATGATGATGAAATGATCCGGTTTTACACTGGGTTTTCAAGTAGTAATGTGTTGTGGTCATTTAAAGATGTGATAAAACCATCTGCTGAAAAAATGAGAATGTGGTCTCAAGTTCAACGTGGTAGGGCTAAAAAGCCTGGTGAAGGGATAATCAACGAAGTATTTGTAAACATGAAAAAACAGTCCCTTGCTATAGAAGATCAACTGTTCATGTGGTTGTGTAAGGTAAAGCTAGGCTTATTTGATCAAGATTTGGCTGTTTAGATTCAACGTATCAATTTCTACTGTAAGTAGGATGGTTATAACCTGGTCAAACTTCCTTTATTTTACTTTAGGATGTCTACCATTGTGGTAGAGTAGATCACAGATTAGAAAAACCATGCCAACTAGTTTTAAAGATAGTTTCAGCAATGTGCGTGTAATCATAGATTGCATAGAAATGAAGGTTCAGACACCTTCCTCTCTTGTGCTTCATTCTGAGTTTTACTCTAGTTACAGAAGTGCAACAACTTTCAAAGGTCTTGTTGGTATTACCCCTAGTGGTGCAGTGTCATTCATCTCCAAGCTATACACAGGACCTATAAGTGACGGGGACATTATCTTGGCCGTTTTGGATCTACCTTTGTCTCTCTTGCGTCTTTCTTGTCTATTTCAGCTTCTCTGTATTGCAATCGTAACTTAAACCTAAAACAGTTTAAGGCATGCCATAGAAGTCGATATGAACGCATTTTTCTGTTATAAGCAGTTGCCATCAGGGTTCAAACAGAACACAAACCTATGATATGATCTTAATCACATGTTGTTGTGTGCCTATCTTTCCTTAGTTATTGAAGCAGAAAAGCTTGAATTAGACAGAACTACATGGTTAAAAAGCTAAGTGAAAAACAATTCACAAACATGAACGATGACTCTTTCACTGAATATTTCAATTATAATCTTCTGGACTGCATGGAAAATGCAGTTTAGTAGTCTTGACTTAAGTGTGAAACTTTGAATTTTGAACAAAGATGTCAGTATAAGCTTAAATCTGTATGACACAAAGAAACCCTTGGATTTTAGCAAATAAAATCAATCATGAACAGAAACACTTGATGTTCCAGCTGGTCTTTAATCTAGTGTGGGCTCTTCCCTTGGATACTGGGCAAAAAATCTTAGTGATGTTCATCAAGTGTAAATATGGAAGGTTAAAAATTATGGTAATTCTTCACCTGCAAAAAGCCTACAAAATATAAATAAAGAAATTCTAGAAAATGCTGGAAAAAGCTGGAAATTACTGTTCTCGTCTCAACTTATTTTCATTAAGGAACATCCAAGAGTTTTCCAGGAAAATCTGGAAAGGAGCATCTAGAATAAGGTGGAAAAAGCTAGAATAAACTGATTTGATGACCAAATTTGTATTTCTGGAAAAAGCTCGAAAATTCAACCTTAATTTGCATGTTTCATTAACATTCTAGAAAATTCTAGAATTTTCCAGAAAAGAAAACTGGAAAATTCTAGAAATTTCTAGATTTATTTTCTGTCATAATTCTAGAAAATTTCTAGAAAAAAACTAGAATATTCCAGTTTTGTTTTGCAAGGGTAGTGAAAAGGTGCAGAATTTTAAACCTGTTAGAGGATGGAGATGGGGTTATGGCAAACAAAGTTTTCACCATAGAAGACCTTTTATCTCCTTTAAACTGTTCTCTCAACATTCCACCATTTTTGAGTGAAAAGGTTCAGTTTTCCAAGGAAGCTAAGGATCCATGTAGAGAGGGCAATTCGTAGAGTCAAGGAAAACCATTTATTTGATGCTGTAATTCCACTGTCATTAGCCTCTTCAATTAATCAGATATGGTCTGTCTGTTTTATGCTATCAAACTTTAAAGGACCTCTATTTTAAAATGATAGCAATTAATTTCAATAAAAGCATTTACAAATAAAAATTAGGTTTAAAAAGTAGTGAGACATTTACAATGATGGAACATAATAGTTGTAATAAAATAGATTTAGCTTATTGTACATGTCGGCAAAGAACTCTTCATCAAAGAAAATGGTTTCAATGTGCCAATCGTTCTACAAAATACCATGAAGTCACACCATTTGAGCCCGGTGATGGCCATCTGCCCCATTACCTGAAAATAATACTCATGAGTTTTCTTTAGTTTGAGTTGACCATTGACAGTCTTTAAAACTTGGCATCTCTGCATGACTCACACTGGGGACACTTAATTTCAAGCAATCCAAATACCTCATTGCGTGTTGGATCATAGACAAGAAAATCAGGGCATGCTCCTAAAAAGGGACAGCCTGGATTAATAACAAATCCTGTTCGATATACATTGACAAACCTGGTGTTGACATATGACTGTGCTGCCTCACTTTCATGTTCAAGGCCATACTTCATGGCAGCAGTCTGAACAGTTTTCTTTTTAAGCTGACTTACCAAACCCTCAAAATCACTTTTCCTTGAACAAATTTGCTTAAACTTTGAGGCAGTGAGCCGCCACTTTCTCAGCTCATGCCAAAATGGATTTTGAGATTGATCTTTTGTTTCCAGCTCAATGTTGGATGCCTGCTCTAATGATACCTTTAATGAATCAAGTACATTAGCTTGTGAGCATGGAAGAACATGGCTACATAAGTGATCAAGCAGCTTTGCTGGTAGGGCAGGTAAGGTATCCCTCTGATGTAGGCATAAAAAGTTACTGTTTTCCGTAATAGTGGGTTGTTGATAAGACACAACACATCCCTTAGGTACAGTGCCATAGTTGCACTCGACATACTCTAATTCACCCTCACTAAATAATGTAGCAAACTGTGTTTCTTTGTAGTCAGTGTTAGCCCTTACTAGAATTTCCCTTATAAATTCTGAGTTGGGGTAGTTTTGTATAGGGTTATACAAATTACTTTTTACACCATCTCTGGCACGCTTCTTACATTTAGGACCTCCCTCTGATTTTAATTCCGGTTTTCTAACAATAAGATTATCAACAGCCTCAGGATGGATTCCAGCTGAACGGGGCTTGTGCCTCTCCTGTGGCATAGATGTCTTGGATGGTACTTCTGGGACAGCATCAATTTTAAGGAGGCTGTAATGGGCTGCCTGGTACATCAGTGCCACCTTATGGTTACATATTCCCTGGCCAGCCTTACATGAGCAGGAATGATCCACCACTTCCGCATTGTGAAACGACATCTTTGAAAAAACATGAAACAGAAGCTTATTTGAGCTTATATTTTAGAAATTAGGTAACAATGGATAACAAAGCAGGAAATTTGGAAAAATTATTTACTATGATTTATTTTGTAATGAATAGTGTACATTCTTGTTTATACTGAAATATGAAAAGAAGGAATAATTCAAGGTTATTTGAATCAACTTCAAGAACTTTCACAGTATTCAGTAAAATGTCAACTGCCCCATGCACTTAAGTTACTAAAATACAACCATACAACTAACCTGTAAGTAGTGTGGCTCTTCATTTTTCCTTAATGACTTGAAACATCTTGCTCTGATAAAAACGGTGTCATCTTCTTCTCTTTTACCAATTTAATGAACAATCATACCGGTAGGCTAGTACCTGCTTAGAAACTCCACGCCCAGCTTTGCAAGCTTGCCCATAAAAGCTAACACGGCAAAATAAACGATTTACCTTGATAATCTTTAATGAATCCTTCGCAGAAAATCTTATATCCTTATATTAACAATGCCACTCTGGGGTGCTTTGTTGAGCTTAACAAAAGTATCGACGTGATTCACCGTAAACTCAGGGTTATCTTTCAGCAATCTCCTCCATTCGATCGGCAAGACACTGCTTGCATTGGCAGCCATCTTGAATGTTTGTGCGGTTAGCCTCACTTTCAGTCAAAAGTGGCAGACGCATGAGAAGAGAGAATCCTCGTAAGCTCAGCCTCTCGGAGATTTCCCCGCCACAATCACTCCTCCCAAGTAATCTATAGATTTTGCATTTAACATTAATTAACCTATTTATTATCGTTTTTATTATCCTTGTATTTCATTGTGTGGCAAAAATAAATAAATAAATAGTTATTCCAGGATACCCTTACCCTTATTGTGTTGTTACAATTGACTCGAAGCCGTACAGTTGACTCTGTTTTGTTCGGTGTTCATTTCCTGTTTATCCTTACTTTCGTCGCTGCTTTCATTATTTCTATGGGATAGTTTTGCCTGTAACACAGGTTGGCCAGCATTCGCAACATCTACAAGGAACAAGAGAATGCTTCAGGTCCCCTTTGAAAACTATGGAAATGACTTCATCCTCACATTAAATTAAGCCTTAGGTTCTTGACGATAAGTCAGAAACATGAAGCGTTAGCCTGAATAAGTAACTAAGTAAGTCATGTTCTGGACGTCACTTCTAAAGCATATGAAACAGAGCTATAATTAAATTTCCAAGTTTTTTGTACGCCGACATTGACCAAGGTGTGTTTTGCCGGGATACACTTACCTTCCGTATCATTGTGCTGTTCTTGACTGGACGCCAGAGTTTTCTTTATGCTTATTGCACTCTCATCTTTACTTTCCTTGCCGTTTTCATTATTTCCCTGGAATTGTTTTCCTTGTAACCCAGGTTGGCAAGCATTCCAAACATCTAAAAGGAACAAGACAATGCTTCAGTGTCGCTTGAAAACTAAAAAACGAAGCTTACGTTACTTAACCAAAAGCCTTAAGTTATTGATCGAGGAAGTCAGAAACTTGAGGCTTACCCTCAGTTAACAATGCTGATCACATTTCCCTGAATGTTCGGGAAGACACTCTCAAAGCTTCTGACACAGTACTATATTAAAATGTCCACGTTTTTCTATGCATTACCCACGTTGAGTATTATCGGCATGCACCTACCTTCCGCATCATTGTGCTGTTCTTGACTCAATGCAAGACTTTCCCCGCCTTTTTCTTCTTGTTGATTTCTCCCTCATCTTTGCTTTTCTTGCTGTTTTCTTTATTTTGCTTGGATTTTCCCACGTGAATTCCGTAATGGCCTGCATTCTCAACACCCAAAAGTAAAAGGACAATTATTCTAGTTATGCTTTCGCAGAAAAGGGACGTTATCTTAGACTGTTAAATTGAGGAACACAAGTGTTCAAAATAGCTCCCTCCACTGTTCGACCTTCATTCTGTAAGTATATGACACAGTTTTTCCTATCTCCTGGGGCCAGTTGCTCACAACGGGGTTAACACTATCACAAACTTAAGTAAATATCAATTGGTTTCACCACCATTCAACCGCTGGATAGTGATTTATCACATGTATATACAGTAGATTAAACCAGATTCTCCGTTTCAGTCTCAAAGTGCCCGGCAATAGATTTTCATTTTGGCGCTATCCTTTCTTGAATAATTCCCTCAAGGTTTTACACTCATTGAATAGCACAATCGAGGTTTGATGGCACTCATTAAAAACCACAATGAAGCCTTGCGTTCAGTTTTTTCAACATGTGCTTACCTTCAGAATAATTGGGCTGCTCTCAACTCACCACCGGAAGCTTCTCACTGTTCTGATTTGTGTTCATTTCCTGTTCATCTTGGCTTTCGTTGCTGTTTCCATTATTTCACTGGGATTGCTTCACAGGAATCCTCGAGTGCTCAGCATGAGTAAATCTAAGTAGGGAAGACAACTTTTCATTCTACTTCGGCATGCCATGTTAACCCTTAATTTAAAATACAAGGAACTTGCATACATCTATTAGAATAAGAAACAAACGATGAAACAGCAAACCATCCAAGTGAGAGAAAGAGTACTCTTAGTTGACAGGGATACGCACTGAACGCTTGGGCTTCTGTGGGTCATGTGCAAAGTTACTTTTTTTAACCAATACTGACTTGCGTTTCTTGCACAACCCCACAAGGGTCCCTTCACCATCATTTAGTACATCGTACTTCATTAAATTTATTTTTTTCCATCCTTTAAATCTATCACTTATTGTTAAGTAAAATAGTACGAAAACAAGCCTACCCTCACCGTGAAAATCTAGGCTTGACACTGAACATTCTTGCTTGCTCGGTTCTATATTGCTCCCTTTTTCCTGACTTCCCAAAGCAACACTTCCATTAGACGACCAGAATTGTAAAAACAAAAAGAGAAACACTTTTCACCTAATCCAAAAATGAATTATGCACAGGTATCTGACTGGCCTAAAAAGAAAATTGTGCGGTCCAGTTCCTCACCTGTAATCCCTTCCCCCTTATCAACTGACATTTGAAGCTCACCAACCAAGCCTTATTAATTTCACGGTCGACTTTATTTTTGCTGGTAATTGGTAAGTAAGGAGTACGTATTCGGAAACCTTGAAGGTTATACTCCTTAGTACGAAATGTTTTTAATTTGGAGTTAGCTATAAGTTGACAAATTGCATACACTGATTCATACGTATCACAAAAAGAGAGAAGAAAGCAAAGAGCTACAAATATACAAATGCTGAAACGGTGAACAGGTGAAGTGGTCGCAGAGAAGTGTTTGTTATTTATGGTTGGCATGGTAACATCAATTTGTTTGACAGGGGGTACATTAATGCAAAGGTTAAATATGAAACTCATACCTTTCCTGGAGAATAGATCCCTGAAGCCAACCACCTTGACTACCTTGGTGGAGCAACCGTAGGGCGTTTCTTGCATCTGGTCTTCTAGACGGTTGGACAACTGTGCAGGCTTTGTATACGTTCCAAACGTTGTGCCACTCCAATTGACATCTCTCAGCATACTTCTGAGTTTGCTTTAACCTTTCACCTTTGCGGTGGAAACTGATAATTTTTTCTTTGGTGTCAATATTTTCCTCTTGTTTCAGGACTTCTTGAAGGGATGATGAAGACAGGGGTTTAATAAATTAAAGAGTAGCATCCCGTAGGCCCACATGTCCACGCGCAGTAAATCCTCAACTGTGACTCCCGCTTGTGAAATGTCACTTCCTATAAGTATTTCCGGAGCCATAAAGGGTACAGTACCCCTGTCAATGTCTAAAGTTCTCAATTGGCACACAGATCTTGTTTCCAGAAATAATGATCTACTCTCACCAAAGTCAGTCAGCTTACATACAACCGGCTGGTGACTCCACGCATGAGTGAGTTTATCGCGATCTTCCTCCTCGCGGTAATGGTGATTGCTCACTAGGACATTCGCTGGTTTTAAATCTCGGTGGGCAATTCCTCTTTTGTGCAAATAAAGCAATCCAGCAGCAATATCATACGCAATCTTCGTCATGAAATATCCTTCGATCCCCTCGCAATTGTGGGTGTCAATGCAAGCCATAAGTCCTTCAGTGAGCTAACCTGGCCTTCTCCTCCGAAAACACTGAGGTCAAAGTAAACATATTCTAGCATAAGTGCGACTAGATCATGGCAAACAGCTTTGAAGCTAACCATGTTGTCGTTCTTGAGATCGTACAACAACCTTGCCTCTTTTGCGATGAGATCGAGTGAAGACCCAAGCAATCAATGGAATAAGGTAAGCCATTTTTATTGAATATTTCCACTTTAAACTACCTCCGTGGATATCTTGTAGAAAATCCCATACAAACCCTTATAATTCGATGCCATATTATGTTCCTTGTATGGTTCATAAAGAGAGCTTGGGCTGTCTGTGATTTGAGATGCCCCATTTTTGAGATGCCCCCTTTTAGAGACTCCCCCTTTTAGAGATTCCCCATTTTAGAGATTCCCCGTTTTAGAGTTTCCCCATTTTAGAGATTCCCTATTCAGTTAGAGATTCCCCATTTTAGAGTTTTCCCCCTTTTAGAGATTCCCCCTTTAGAGATTCCCCCTTTTAGAGATTCCCTATTCAGTTAGAGATTCCCCATTTTAGAGTTTTCCCCCTTTTAGAGATTCCCCCTTTTAGAGATTCCCCGTTCCCTGTTTTAGAACTAGCCAATACTCAGTAGAAGATCACTGATTGTATTCACCAAGTTTGAAGAATGTAGGTTGGATAGAAGACGCTCACTTAATTTTTCTAATTTTTCAAATATTTGCCTGTAATTTTTCCCACGCCTCCCCTTCTACCCAGCCAAATTTACAGACAAACGTGTGGAAAATTAGAAAACACTACAGATAAGTTGGCATATCGTGACCTCATCACGTACACAGGAATCGACCTGAATTTCCATTACTCACTGCAACGATGCACTCATGACCAATTTATCACTGTTCTAAGGTTTTTAATGTTGCTTCACTTTCAAGAGATTATAGGAAAGGGGCATGCCTTAATACCTGGTGCTGGGTAAGCCTTTATAGTAAGAGAATTTATCCAGACATTTTGCATATAGACTGGAAGAATGATACTGCAATTAAGTACAATTGCATTTATTTGAAATCTAAAGAATTAAAGCTATTTTCAAGCAGTCTCACGAAAGATGTGAGTGCATTTAGAATGACTGCTAAGCTGTTTTCCTTCAGAAAGGAAGTTCCAAATAGATGAATTATATTACGAAATGGGACCTCAAAGCTTGGCCAAGTTGGCTTATTTCCTGATTTAATTAGCGCTTCATTACTTGGAGCCACAGGCTTGTTGTTCACTTATCATGATAAACTTAATATTGCAGTTTAGACCAAAAAAGATGCAATGGTAGATTGTTATTAACCGGCAAGAGATGGGTTGTTAGGTATACAATATATCCTTTTTCACAGTTGCTCCATTATCCCTATAATTTTTAAGACTACTTCCACGTAATTGATAACCATACCGTTGTGGAACCAAAATCTGATCGGTGCCAAAAAAACACATGAAAATTTCTAATTAAGGGCAAGTCTTTTCGGTTGCATCTAGCTTCAGAGTCTCTAAATCATGACGTAGAAGAAAAAAGATATTAATCGAAATTAAACAGCTGATTTTTACTGACACGCTTTGTTGAAACTTTAACCGGAAGAGGCCAGTGCCTCAGTATCCACTCAGGTGGATAAATAAGTACAGGCAAGTTAATGTTTGGGGGTAACTCTGTGATGGACTAGTTTCCCATCCAGGGGGTAGTAGAAATACTCCTAGTGGCTTCACGCTACAGAAACTGGAATAAGCGCTGACCTGATGGGCTGCTGGGCACATGCAGACTCAAGTTCCACTTCTGAGTTGCAATGTGCTTCTTTTTCAGAACGACTCGAGTGCTTGTGTAAAATGTTTCACACGAAACTGACTTGATTTTCATGCGAATGAACATACAGGTGACATATATTTTCATACCAATAGTTTCATACACTCGTTTTGCCACAGAGGCAAAAGTGAACTTGGGATTGGGCTATTCATCCATGAGCTGGCTCAGGGAGCCTTTGATAAAGCTCACCGTCTTCTTAGTCCATCTCAATGGCTTCTAACCCATCTCAACTCAATTACTATCAAAACATTTCCCTTGAACATCGTGTTTAAATAACATACACACTAATATTGGCCTTTCTGGAAGTGAATAACTCGTCACGTGACTTTTGTATTGACACCAACTTGATATTATTTTGAAGGTTACTGTCTTCTTAGTGCATCTTAACGGCTTTTACACCCATCTCAATGTAATTACTATCAAACACTTTACCTTGAACATGGTGTTTAAACAAGATACACCCTTTTGTTCCCTTTTCCGGAAGAAATAACTTGTCACGTGACTTTTCAATTGGCACTAACTTGGTATACTACCTTCTTAGTCCATCTCAACGGCCTCTCTATCTCCACGGGCTTTCTATAGCATACATATAACTTCTATTGGTCAGCGGTCCTGTCGGTGTATTTTTGTGTGGCTTAAACGAAGTGTAAAGCCACATTATGGTATCACCTGATTTATTTAATTATTTGTTTGTCTACGAGAGTCGAGTGCCTGTCACATGGTCTAGTGTCTGCGGCGAACTAGTAGTCTTGGTTGTAAGCTTGGGTTTGAGTAATTTTTTTCAGGTGATCGTATCACGAGTTATTACTACTGGCACAAGCCAGCTGACACAGACCCAGCTTGTGTTATACGTGCAGATTAGCTCAGATTGCAGAAGAGCGTTTACGCTCATAATAAGAACATTATACTACGAGAAGTCGGTTTTTGTTCCTTAAATCCTCCGCGTGCAGAACTCAAAATATATTATGCAAACTAGGGAAAGAAATGAGGAGGGAATGGGGATCGATCGCATGTTTCAGTAGTTTCTAGCGCGCCAAGAAAAGAACTCAGTAATTTCTAGCGGGCTAGAGAAAGAAAGAGACTGCTTGCAGTCTATAAGAACACATGGTTTGTACATACAAGTTTAGGTCGATAAGCATGTCCCACGTGCGATAGGTCAAGGGTTTGGTATCAGATAAACTTGTGCAAATAGGAACTGCTCCAAAAAAATTGATAACAGCTTACCTTTAATTAAAACAACAATTAATTTCCGGTGAAGTACTTAGCGCTGATAAACAGTGTCCTTAAAGATAACAAGGCGTTTATTTCAAGGAGAAACAATGACAATACTGTTTGTTGTTTCTCCTGTTTTGAAGTTTGCATAGGTTGTTGATGTATTTTAATTTATTGTATATATAGCGAGAATCGTAGTTAATAAACCCTGCAAATAGAATTCCCTATGTGCTACATTTTCACATGTGAAAAAGCGATACGTCCAATCAACTTCATGTATAGCATTCTTCACATGTGAAAATATAACCAATCATCACCCAGAGTAGAATGGCTTAGCCAATCAGAGCAAAACACTCAAATGCCTTCCCAGAAGCGTGGTCTTGAAATCAGCCTCTGCTTGCAGTTTGTGTTTTAAAAAGATGGCTTCGGCTTCCTGCTTTAGTTGTTTTTCGGAAACAGCAGTGGAATACATCCAACATCTTGATCATTAGCACTTCAGCTTCGGCCAACAGTCAACTCAGCAAGTCTTATCTCTATTTCAAGGGTGAACATTCAAGGAGGAACATTTCTACACACAGCATAAGTCAACAGAGTCCAAATTTGTCTTTGCACAGCGCAAAGCGTCTTCATGGACAAGCGAAAAGATTTCACACTTTGTGTTTTAATACAAATTCCTGGTATTGTATTTTACGTTGTGTAGGCTCTTTGTCCGCTTGCTGCTGGACGGGAAAGCGAATTTGTTTTTTATTACGTTCAGTCATTTACATCAGTCTTGAATTTTTTGCTGTTCTGCATGTAAGCTTATGTCATCGGGGGAAATATAAAACTGATTTAAAGGATATCTTTAAGTCTTGCTATATATACAATAAACAAATCACAGCATAGAAAGTGCTTTGTACGGATTTTTATTCACTCATTGCAAAACTTTGAAAACTCACTTGTTCGTTTTGCAAAGTTTTGCAACTCGTGAATAAAAGTCCTAGCCTACGTGTCCGTACGTTGCACTTACTATGAAGTTATCTATTTTAGTCATCACATTTCACTTTATCCGCACTGATGCAAGTTTCCTGGAAGAGTTTACAATTCTGAAATCATATTATTTCATGCTGAGGAAGGAAGAAAGGTTTATTTAAGGGGCCGACCATTTAACTCTTGAGGGGGGGGGGGGGTGATTTTGAAAAAAAATTTCCTGCAAGCACTTGCTGGAAAACAAAAATGGCATGTGGCACAAATGAAATAGAAAAAAATTCTAGCACTGCTGTAAGCAAGAAAAAAGTGTTGCAAAGCTATT
>JAHPZR010002727.1:35000-40000 GCA_019787425.1 Platygyra sinensis
TAATAAATATAACATTTTCCAAAAAAATTGTATTCATGTGTGGAAATCTCGACTGCAATAAATGGTTCATTTGGTTTGAGACCTGTCTCGCTTGGTGGCCTCACCGGTCAAGTCCAATTTCAGTTGCTAGTTTAATTTTAACAAGTAAAACCGGAGTACATTTTAAGAGGGAATGTCCACTAGGACCGAGCCATATCGAAAACGTGGCACATGATGAAAAATCAAAATTTTTCATATTCTTCCCAGAGATAGCCTATGGTAAGCCTAGAAACGTGGTGTGATTTTTTTCTTGAAATATTTTTTTAAACCCGCCAAAAAATCAAAAATCCGTTGCGGTCCCACGTCTGGTCAAAAACACGCAAAATTCAGTGATTAATACCTAATCATAAACTTCGCTCTGTTTAATCCCCATCAAAATAACACTCCAGTTTGAGCCTGGAAATTTATTTTTGAGGAGTTTACAAGTCTTTTGAGGCCAATTATACTTCTGTGGGTTAATTTTCAAGGTCACGAAGAGCCGCTTAAAATCAGTAAAATTCACTTCCTAAAAATTCTTAATTATGCACACTTTTTCAATCGGCAAATTCGCTACCCGGTAAAACACCAAAACACCTAAGATTTTGACGTTTCGAAAGACGAAATGTCAGTGTAAAACCTGGTATAAAAATTATTTTCGGGCTTTACATCAGCGTTGAGTACTAACGCTCTCAAAATCGTGTTAATCACAACACTAACCTGCTAGAAACAAAAACAATAGGCAAGTGTCTGGGATTCGATAATCAAAAGGAACCTGAAAATGTCTTCTTGTATTTGATTTCCTCGGTATTTGGACTTAAACTATGGCAGAAAAGTCATGTTTAAGCTTACCTCCTGTGAGACATTACATTCAAACGTTAAGTACTGGCATATTCAGAATCCTACACGCACCATAATCATTGCGGCGCGTGGTGTTCGGGGAAGTACATCATTTTCTAATTGACATTCAACCAATGAATCCGAGAAAATCCAGCACATTTCTGTCCCTTGTTCTAAAAGAGCAATCCATAACAGTAGTGAAGCCTTCTAGCGTCAGTCCCTTGCTTGTAAAGAGAAAAGCTTATGTTCTGTTCTCGACGAAATGTAAATATGGCGTTTGATGTCGACTTCATTTCTATGTCACGTAATGGTCAATTGATGGATTTTGTCACGCATTGCCAAAAATTTATTAAGACGTTCAAAGCAAACAATTTTTATTTGAAAGGTTGTCTTAAGAAAAGAACTCGTTGTTTAGCGGGGCTGTCTAACGAAAAGATATCGCGTAATTCAATCATAGTCAAACTGTGCCAATGTACTAGCGCTGACACAGCTGCAGTAACGCTTAATTTTTATCCCATCTGCAACATTATGTGCACAGAAGTTTCCTCTGCAATGATTTTAACAAGGAAAACAAAACTGGTGCTTACTGGTTTTAACAAGTTCATTTTCCATTGCAGTCGTTAGTTTTTCAATGCATATCACACTTTGTGCTAGAAATTGTTTGTTACATTTCCATACAGCCATTCTTTTACGATATTTTGTGGTCTTACGTTTCAGTGTCGGAGTTCTGCAAAAAAAAACCTTTCATGCAATGATTTCAAACAGAAAAAAAGACTGATGTGATGTAATCCATACGCTAAAACTAATGCATTTCTCTCAGAACATAGCCTTATTTTTTTATCCTAGCGGTGTAAAGCCGATCGATTACGTGCTTTGTGTCACGCGCCACGCGAGAAGTGATAAAACTGATAAAATTGTCACGTACTGAGTGTACAAAAAACCTAAAAAATGTTTATCCATTTACGTCGTTTCATTGCAAAAAATTATTTTAGAAGAAGAGGCATTTCATAACGTGAATTTAGTCTTTCAGCTTTTTGAGAATATTTTATCTCTATGACGAGATGAATCCCACAGAGGCATGGTTTGTTTTCGCATTGTACTTATGTACGCAGCACCTCATAACGTTTTGCACATTTTTCAGAATTTCTCTTTCGATGGATAAAGATTAGTTTCTAGTTGTAAAGTAGAGTTCAGTCTGGATACGAGCCTAGTGGCTCATCAGGCCGGAGTTTATCCCGGTTTCTGTAGCATGAAGCGACTGGGGGTATTTCTACTCCCCTCTGGATTGGATGCCAGGCCATCGCAGGGTTACCCCCAGCATGAAGTTTGCCGGTACCCATTTATACACCTGGGTGGAGAGAGAGACACTGTGAGAGTAAAATGACCTGCCCAAGAACACAACGCAATGCGGCCCCAGGCCAGGGTTCAAACCCGGACCGCTCGATTCGGCATGTGGCCACCCGCCTCCCATCAATGCTACAATAATAGACCTTTTTCGCTTGTACATTTTGTTTTCCCAATACAGATCATGTGATGATACTCAGGAGATTTGATCTTTTGTTTTGTTCATTAAAAAGGGTACATGCAAGCATGAATATGTCTGCATGTACTCTTTTTAATGAACAAGACAAAGGATCAAATCTCCTGAGTATCATCTCATGATCTGTATTGGGAAAACAAAATGTACAAGCGAAAAAGGTCTATTGCATCAAACAAATGCCCAAACATTTTTGAGCAAGTTTGTGACGTAAACGATTACTATTGCAAAAGAATAACCCATTTCAAACACCCTTCATTTTAGATTTATGGGTTTGTATCTCAAGAATGACTCCAGTAACATTTTTTGTCAAATTCTAATCATTACATCCAGTTTTACATTTTTGGCAACGTCCTGAACATTCTAAAGTAGAATTGGTACTTCTGAGGGGTCACGTGATATGCCATGTGACGTTAAGCGCAAAAAAGCCATTATGTGAGAAATTGGTGGCGGTTTTTAGTAATATCATCCTGCAAAAACGCGGTTTAGATGCCGGTCAATCATTTCCATCCTCTCATGTTTGGAATTACAGTCCCTTTTTTCACAGAAAAAATTTATAGGGTTAAAGGTAAAAGGTCGTCTTTTTCAACAAAATTCGACTTTTGATCATTTATATCTTCTAAAATCGCACCAAGGAAGATCATTCCAGACGTAGCAAGGTAGACAATTTCAATTTGCATCGAAAACGCTCATTTATTCATCAATAGACTGAAAATTCGCCACCCGGCAATTCACCGATTTACCAAATTTTAACAAAATAATCACGCAACATGCCACGTGGTCAAAATAATATGTTAGGGCAAGGCAGAACGCCGAGTTTTATAATCAGGGAAAAGTTCAGCTTGGTAAACAAAATATACCTGTTCAACCATATTTCTACATTAAATTCCTGACCCAGGCCTTAAACTGATTGAGTCATGATTGTAAACAAAATGCCCAATGCCAAGCCAGGATGAAAAACGCACCCTATTTCAGTCCAATGAGTATAAAATTTACACCTTTTTCAGACATAAACAGCCCAAAAGCCATACCCTTTTGGGCCGCCCATACCTCTGATAGCCCATATAGCGGAGTAATCCCAACCCCTGCCCCTTCCGAGCCCAGAACACATAAATGCACCGTTTGTCTGCCGGGAATTTCCGCGCCATATTTTATGGGTCACGTTTGGATCCTTTTGGCTTTAAAATATATATATATATATTTTTTTTGCTTTGAACGTCTCATTGAATCTTTCTATTTATTATTCTTTAAACCATTTTTGGCAATGCGTGACAAAAATCCTTTCAAGTGACTATTGCGTGACAGACAAATTAGGTCCACTTCGGACGCTAATATTACCATTTCAGCATGCAACATACGTGAGGATTGGAACAGCACGTGAGTATTTCGTTTTAGCAAGCAAGGGACTGACGGCCTCGCTACTTTTATGGATTGCTGTTTAAGAGCAAGGGCTGCCAATGAAGTTAGGAATGAGGTGGATTATTTTGGGGGGCATTGATTGAATGTCAGTAAGGAGGATGTACTTTCTCGAACTCCACTCATCGCAATGGTTATCGTGTAGGATTCTAAATACGCCAGCACTAATATTTGAATGTAATTACAGAAGGTGAGCTCAGAGGCAGACCACTCTGTGTGTTCGTGGTTTAATATAGAGAATGTATGAGAGTTATAAATAAAGCTTTGAAAATTGCATATTTAAATCACATCTCGGCCTAAATATCCCAATAAAGTTAAATGAAACCATAATCGACTCATGTATGGTGTTTTTTCGCCTTCCTGGGCCATCTAAAGCATCTTACAGCGAAATTACTTTTGGCCGGTTACGGTTAGACATAAGAAGGAGACAAGGCATGCAACTTTGAGGCCGTCAGCCGCGACCTCCTCCACTTCAAATTGGAATTAATGCAAAAATACTGAAAATCTCGCCTGAATGGCGACGGATCTTGATAGATGAGTTTTTTCTCTATCTCTTTGCCGAATTTCAGCTTCATCCCTCCAACAGTTTCCGAGAAAATAAACGCTGAAGTCACAAATATGGCTTTCTCAATATGATCGGTGCCAAACTCAGCGACCAAAGGAATTCAAGGAATGCAGGCCGTTTCAAACCTACCAATCAGCGCTTGGCTTCCCACGGTTTTCCCGCGGGAAGCCAAAAAAACTGCAGAAAGCCAAGCGCTGATTGGTAGACTTGAAACAGCCTGCATTCCTTTGGTCGCTGAGTTTGGCACCGATCATATTGAGAAAGCCATATTTGTGACTTCAGCGTCGATTTTCTCGGAAACTGTTGGAGGGATGAAGCTGAAATTTGGCGAAGAGATAGAGAAAAAACTCATCTATCAAGATCCGTCGCCATTCAGGTGAGATTTTCAGTATTTTTGCGTTAATTCCAATTTGAAGTGGAGGAGGTCGCGGCTGACGGCCTCGAAGTTGCATGCCTTGTCTCCTTCTTATGTCTAACCGTAACCGGCCAAAAGTAATTTCGCTGTAAGACGCTTTAGACGGCCCAGGAAGGCGAAAAAACACCATACATGAGTCGATTATGGTTTCATTTAACTTTATTGGGATATTTAGGCCGAGATGTGATTTAAATATGCAATTTTCAGAGCTT
>JAHPZR010002727.1:45000-72500 GCA_019787425.1 Platygyra sinensis
TATGTTGTGCCATGTCTTGCTATACATGTATGACGTGCTATGTTGTGCTATGTTTGGCTATGTTGGACCGTGTTTTGCTATGTTGTGCCATGTTGCGCTATGTTGTGTTATGTTGCCGTATGTTGCCATATGGTGTCCTATGTTGCGCTATGTTGTGCTACGTTGCGCTATGTTGTACTATGTTATGCTACATTGTCAGTATGTTGCGCTGTTTTGCTATGTTGTGCTATGTTGCACTATGTTCTGCTATGTTGCGCTATGTTGTACTATGTTGAGCAGTGTTGTGCTATGTTGCGCTATGTTGTGCTATGGTTTGCTTTGTTGTGCTATAATAGCATGGGCTGCAGATAGAAACACCAAGCTAATTCCTTCCCTCTATGATGCATTAAGTAATGGAGTATCAAGAGAAGATGGACGTAGGAAGCTTATATTTCATGGCTTTTTTTACATGCGGATAGGAAAAGTGTGTCCTTTTTTTTTTCAAAATGATAAACGTCGATCATTCCCTTAAGGTTAGAGCAGTTTTCAGTTAAGTATCAAAAGTAACTAGCTATTTGCTTTGCTTTTGCCTTTATTACGCCCAGTGATTGGTGGAAAAGTCTCGCGCCACTTTTTTGACTAATCAGAAGTAGAACCAAAACCAATCGTGAGTCTTGCGTGTACCTTTTCCTGTGATTTGTGTCCTCTACGGGCAATCGCTTCGAGTTTTGACTGGTTCGCTGGATTGCCTGTGTCCTTTTTGATTAGCCAAAGTAATTACTTTGGCTTTGGTTTTAAACTCGCTCAATACCTAGAAATGAACGCAGTCTTAAACAGATCTTTTAGCCGTCATGGGATTGGAATAAGAGACACGCTCATCTTGTATGATAAGGGTATTCCCCAGCTGGGTGAGGGGACCGTGGAGCCTAATGGATTAACCACAACAACAGCTAGTACAGCAACGATATATTTATTAACTACTTTACATCATGCAAATCGAATTATCATTGTGTTTTAATAAAACTGATTTATGAAAACTCAAGTGGAAATCTGATAGCATTATCTAAAGAAAACCATTTTAGTCCTTTAATTCTCGATTAAATGCTATATCATGTAATTAGTATACTCATTGGCCTTTAACTAATAGTGTTTCCTGTTATTTCCGCGAACACCTATTTCCTGGACCATTTTGAGAAGATGATTCCTCATATGATATTTACGAATTACAATTATCAGTTCGACATTTCAAACATGGAGAGCGAGGTTAATCATTTTAAATTTCACACTAACATTAGCTAAACCTTGTTCACAGACACTTCAAAAACGAAACGTAGCAGCAGCCATTTTGATAACAATGGCTACTTACGTTCTGCGCCAATATGAGATACTGTAGTAACATAACCAAGAACAGAACAGCATTCACGATACAACGCCTTCAGGCTAAATATTAGGATATAGTATCATAACATACGAAGCAATCGAATTTTTTTAAACGCTAAAATCGTGCATCATCTTTGATTCTTTCTGTGATAATCCCTTGTGTGGTGTATGAACTCAAAAATCAAGCCAAAAAAACAAAGCGAAACATTAACGAAATGTTAACTGACAAGAAATTGTACAATTATACTTTTTCAAAGAGCATTAACATCGCAAATAAAAAGATATATTGTAACGGTATTAAAACGTTCAATCAAGCTAGTTTCCAGTGCGATCCAAGTTCAGTTTACTTTTTCTTACTTAGTCGTCCTCTCCTTGCCTCCTGACGCACTTTATCGGTAAGGCGCTGTTTAGCCTTTTGGATTTCCTCATCACCTTCTTTTCCGGTAATTATGCCAAGTTCCAATGCTTTTGGATCGCTTACCACCCTCTGCCAAACTACCTCCCTCTTTACCGCGTTACTTTCAATGAGGTCCTTTGTTAAACTGAGTAGGTGTCTTGTCTGTTCCTCAGTGAACTTTCTCCAAAATCGTGAGGATTGGCCTGAAACAGACATGGCGCTCGACGTTGAAGGCACATTCTGAAATTCGGCTTCTTCCAGGAAGCGTAGGACCTTCTCGTTGCTGGGCAGCTGCTCACTAGGGGGCTCCAAGTGTTTAACGTGGTCCGCTCTTAGTTGACGGAGCTTCAGGACAACAGCTTTGATGGAACGTGCTTTTAGCATGCTTGATTTCACCAGTTTTTCACTAACCTCGTTCTCTTTGATAGAGCCCGTTTCTATTTCGGGTTGGAAAAGCTTCTTTAACTCTTCAGTTTCCTCCGTTGTCCACGCGTCAGATGCTTCGTCTTGTGCCTGAGTACCTTCACTATTCTGAAGAGAAACGAGTTTCTTGACTGCCCTTCTTCCCAGATCAGTTTCCTTTACTTTGTCGAGTACTCGGTAATAGTTTTCTTGCGTTTGCTTCTTGTGCTGCGAAAGTGCGGCTAAATGATCTCTTTCTTCAGGCATGTGAACGTGCATTCCAGTTGCGAGGGATTTCCGGATTATTGTTGCAGATAGCTTTCCTTTGAACTGTACTCCTTCTCTTTGGAATGTTCTCCAAACGCAAGTGGAAACTTGTGATGATGTCAATGGCAAACCATTACTGGACACAAACACGACCTCTGTATGGGAATCTGGTGTAACAAATTGGCTTCTCACTGTCCTCAAGTACATGTCCATTAGAATGTATAGGTTATCATATATCCAGACGTTCGCTGCACGATATACGCCAGCTGTCTTGTGTTCTTTTACGTCCACTCTATATCTTGCATTGTCTTCTTCAGTGCCAGGATAGTAGACAGCTTCCTTGAATTCATTTACTGTCATGTTAGCTGCAACACCACTTCTTCCGCTGTTGTCAATAAGGAGACGTGTCATTAGCCAGTCTCTCACCTCGCAGTGGGACTTTTCACTCAGCATCCTGATAGCATTCTCTCCACCCTCTGTTTCCACTGATGTGGCAGCAAGCTGTTTGATGGCATTTACCTGTTGATTTCCATGACAGACTTGACGAAGTTTCTCGCTAGACAGGAGTTTCCTGAAATCTTCGTCATGTTTTTCTAGCTTTCTCTTCAGGACCTTTTTCTTTTGGGCAGCTGACCACGACGTCATATAATCTCTGCGTGTATTCAGTGTATTCACGCTCACATCAGGTAGGTCAGATTTTCGTTCCTGAGTCAGAAATTTGTAAAAGAGTCGTAAACTCATCAGGTAGGATCTGACAGTTCCAGGTTGGTATTTATCCACGGCATACGACAGCCACGTCTTTAAAAGCTTTACACCATCCTTTCCCAGTAGCATCAGCAGATAAATTGCAGGTTGTTTAGGGTTAGCTGTTTTGGTAACCGTTTCGTCAAGTTTCAACCTTCTGATGACACTTTGTACTTGTGACCTGTATTGCTGTGCCACTTTTGTGCTACGATACCCTCCATCTACGTCGATCAACCAACCATAAAAATCCGCTAGGAATTCTTCTGTAGGGGTGTCCATGTCTCCTTCATTGGTTCTTTTCTCTGCATTTTCCTGTTCGTCCGGTTCGCAATCGCTTGGTACCCATTCTGTGTCTATCGCCTCGTCATTGTCACTCTCGTCCCCTTCTAACATAACTTGAAAAGCTCTATCATAACTGTCATCTTCCTCTTCGTGAACACGACTTAGTTCATCTGCTATTTCCTGGGAAGTTTTAAACCTGTGGCCATGCTCTACTCTCTTGTCTTTGAACTTTTTCACATAGTTCTTCCACGATTTTTCTCTGTCCAGGAATGAGCCCTCTTCAATGTTCTTTTCCCCTACAACCTCAATTAATTCGGTTAACAGCTCATCGCGTTCATGGTAAAGAGATGCTGAACTCTCTTCTATGGCTGATTGACTATTATCTGTTACGTCTGATTCTACTGAATGGGCATCTCCATCGTAAATATAATCTGAGTCTGAAGTAGCATCATCACTATTGGATAGTACCGTCACGACATCATTGGCCAGCTCGTCAAAAGTGCAAGCCATGTTTGTAGTCTTCTTCAGGGGGTGCCGAAACAAGTCTTTGTACTCTTTGTCGCTATCGGCATTCTCGTCCTCACTGGCACTTTCCTCATCGTTCTCCTCTCGGCTTTCCGCTCCTTCTGGATTCATATAGGCATCCGTGTGACTTGTTTTGATTCCCTGAGTGGTTTCGGGCATTAACATACTGAGTCCTTCGATCTTCATAATCCTTCCAAACTTTGCTTGTCAACTGGTCGTATTCTTCATCACTGTCAGCAGTGTTGCCTGTTTGTTCATCAAGTACTCTTTTATCACTTTGACTACGGACTACCTTGGATTTTCGGCTTATCTTTCTTTCCAAACTTAAACTTAGCTCTTCATAATCTGCATCACTGTATCCAGTATTGTCTTCTGCATTACAATTCATCGTTTCTCCGTGTGATAAGTGTTCTTCGCATGCACCAACTGTGTTGTCCTCCGTCTCCTTTGGTTCCATCTGCTCTTCACTTGAATGAATTCTGCCATCTCTGTTTGTATGTTGCATCTCCTTATCCTTTGATTTCCTTTTTCGTGCTCTTTTTCTTTGCTGTTTAAGGTAGGAATTCACTTTTGCGACTGACGCTCTTGGGGCGTCGGCTAACGCTTTTAAATATTCAGGACTGTTTGGCTTCAGCTTGTGTATGCTTGTTTGTAGATGTTTATGTAACTGGAATATTGGCATCTCGAGGTTCTTGCGTGGAGATAACGGACAAAATTTTACCCGTCTGTTAGGTGTCTTCTCGCCAGTAAAGTAACCATCGAGTTTTCTTCTCATCTTTGTCATCCCATGCACCTCCTTCTGATGGCGACTGAGATTTATGACGCTTCTTCCACACTTTTTGCATTGTTTGGGGTTCCTCTTTTGGCGTTTGGATGCATTGGCATCCGAGTCTACATTGGTGGAAGTTGAAGGGACATTGTTATCTCCACTCACAGAAAAGTCTTCTCTTTTTTCCATTTCGTTCATTCTATCAGAAAAAGGAAGAAAAGATAACAGCATAAAAACGTTGCTTTTTCTTGAAAATACTTTCTTGCACAATAGATAGAAAAAGTGCATTGATATATTTAAATATAGTAAGAGCTGAAAATGACCTTAAACCTAAACCTGACGTTTTGCGGATCAACCACATATACGCCGCACTGACTGAATACTTTTTCCTCATACGCTAAGCGCTAAATTAGAGTCCACCGAGTTAAATTATGAAACAAAGGTCTTTTAGTTTTGACTTTGAAGTTTTAACTTTTCTTCCTTCTCTTTACTGCGAATTACATTTTGCCATGGGTCTACTCAGCATATATATCATAGAAAACGTAAATATATTTCAAGGAGTAGACCTGTGTACAATAGTGCATTGCAGTGCAACAGTAGTGTAGTGTAGTGCATGATCAGAAAGTGTAGTACATTTCATAATTTATAATAAGAGTAAACAGTTTTGAACAGTGTAGTGTTGTCTTTCAATACAGTGCAGTTCAGCATATGATAAAATGTAGCAGTTTCAGACATTAAAAGATCATACAATACAGTACAGTACGGTACGGCACAATACCGTAAAACACACAACTGCATAATAAAATTGTAAGGAGAATTTATGTTTGTCACTCTTGGGAGTGAAAGGGTTTAAAAACATACCATAGAACTTCAAGTAAACTGACATCTAACAACAGATCCTTCCACTACTTTACTGGAGCAGAAAAAATCTTATATGAATTCCTACCGATCGGCATTGAAAGATGCAGAGAAAAAAAGATCAATAAGCGATTTTCTAAAAAATCTGAAAGTTTCAAGACTATCAGAGGAACATAAACAAAAATGTGAAGGAAAAATATCTCTCCACGAATGTAAACTCATTTTTAAGAGCTTATAGGTAAATAATAGTGATAAGAAGGTAATTGTATTATAAAAGTAACAAAATATTATATCTTGCATAACAGTATAAGCTTATTATTGTATCAGGAGCCATAATCGGAGACGGAGACCGGAAGTCTTGGGATGCGCGTGGACCCATGATATGGGACAATTTTTCTATTTTTAGAACAAATTGCGCCATCCTGGCGTTATATATGCGCGCTGATCCACGCACATGTCGTGGGCTCTCGCGTGAATGTTGTCACTTTGCGTGATCAAATGGTGAGAGTTGCGAGATTCTCTTGCTGATTTTTCACAGTGATGGCAAGGAATAAGACAGAGAAGAAGAACCAGGGCTCTTCTGGTTACTTTTATGCTCTGATTTAATGCAAAAGGTGTGTTTTTCAGGGTTGAGAATTTCTTTATTTTCACGCTGTGAATGAATAAAATCCGCTCGCCGGCTAGTTATTCCCGTAAACTTTTGTGTTTGTTGGTTTTGGTTTTGATAGTTTCTTTTTGTTTCTGTTCGTTTGGCAAGTTTGCAAAAGTTTTTGAAAGGCAAGTCTGACGCGTACGAATAGTTAATTTGCATAGTGCAGCGCGTACACTTTCTAGTCCGAGTCGATGTTTTCAGACTGTGAGCAAATCGTGAAAAAGATTTGTTTCGTTGTCCTTTGTGCTGAGATGCTACAAAAATTTTCACAAACGTTCACCAAAAGGCTACTAACGACGTGTGTGTTTCTTTCACTTAGTCAAACTTTACACTGCGAAAATATAATAGACAAGGAGATCTGACTCAATCCAAATTTCTATTCGAGTTGATTAATAATGGTAATTGAACTGAGTGGAGTGCAATTTGGTCTGAAATCATACGCGTAATTTCAAAATCGAACGAGCTCGCAGCACGAGTTCAATTTGAAATCACAAGTATGATTTCAGACCAAAATTGCACTCCACTCAGTTCTATTACCACTTTATTAAATCCATTTTGAAATTGCCCAAATACAGGACTCGGTCGATTCAAATATTTTATTGATACAGTACTAAGCTGGTTTTTAAATAAAAAGCAGAACCGGAAACGCTTTTACTTCAAAATACGCAATAGAGCAGCGCACGACCTTAAATTAAGTTGTACGCGTGCGCTATTTTTGGTTACTGGAAAGTTCTACAGTGTAGCGCAAGCGCTCATGAAAGCACCGCGACAGCCTGCAAGTTTGAAGTGTAACTTCCTCGTTGGCTGGAAAAATGATGTGATTTAGAGCAAAAAATGGTGCAATTTGGGAATAAATTGCACCAATCTTAGCCAATCACATTACAGGGACCACCAGTGATTTCAAAATGGATTTAATAAAAAGCGTCATCGTAACTTTTCTGATTATTTCTGCTGTATTCACATATTTTCAGCTAAGCTTTTAGTATGCTCTCAAACATTAATCAACCTTAAACATATTCAAATCTAAAGATATTATATGAGCTCGATGTACGTTTTCACACCAAAGTACGAAGTCCAATTTGTCATGTTTTACTTACTTTTCAAAACACGCATCAACAGGCGCTGTCATTCATCGACAACAGACAATTTATTGGATTTTTACACAATAATAATAATAATAATACTTTATTTACCTACGTGTCACCTAGGAGCTGAAAGCTCGTTTAAACGTGAACGTGAAACTAATCACAAATGATAAACAAATAAGAACCTATGATAAAAATATTGTTAACCTATGTGATATCTAATTTGTATATGTATAATATCTAATTTGAGATCAAATGTGCATTAAAACAAAACTAAGCAGCATCTACGGACATAAACCGGTTGTCACTTATTGGGCCTAAACGCTGCAATATCCAAACATATCCAATGCAACTAGTTTTTTTTTTCGTGTTATGGAAAAGTCAGTGAAATTTAGATTGGAGTAATGTGCAGTTCTTGTAAAAGTGACAGCGGAATTCAACTTGGTTAGCGATGTAAAGCGGCACATACCTAAATTCGGCTCCATCTTCACTCAAACTAGAGCAACTTACAGCGAAAATACTTATGCAAAATTCCAACAGCCATAAGGGCGTTGAGTTGTGGGCCAAAAGCATAAACGATTTCGGGAATTTCGGACGCCATTTGCCCTGCGCGACATCCGCGAAGATCCTCGCAGCAATGTACGCGCGTGTGCCGCAGGTGATGGCGCAATTTGTTCTAAAAATAGACAAATTGTCCCATATCATAGGGCCAACGCCAATACTAGAAATGGCGCGCGCTTACGGTCTCCGTCCCTGATTATTGCTCCTGATTGTATGTCACATTATTGTAAGGAGGGTAAGTAGTGTAAGAACCATAAGTTGTTGTGAGTTTTGAAAGTAATGCAAGTATTTTTTAACTTGGTAAGTAGAGAGTAATGACAGTATTGTTTCAGGTTGTAAGTAGCGTAAGCATTGTAGTTACCGGTACTATAAGTTCTAATGTGAGTTTTTGTAAGTAATCGAAGTATTGTTTAATAAATATATTTAAAAGATTGAATAGTTTTGTACAGTTCAGTGTAGTGTCGGTCAGTACAGTGCAGCACACTGAGTAGTAGTATTCATTAGTTTTGTACAGTACAGTGTAGTGTCGATCAGTAAAGTGCAGCTCAATTCAAACTGAGAAAACAGTTTTTAACAGTTCAGTATGCGGTGTAGGGTACTATTATGGTTTTGAATAAATGACTAATACTCGCAGTTTTACACACAACTTAAGTAGTTGTAAAATTAACGCCTGAAACTGCTTAAGTTGTGTGTAAATCTGCGATGATCAGTCATTAATTCATATCTTTCTCCGCGGTTCATCTATATGTTTTTTTCATATATTCACTTGTATCATTGTTTTGATATTCGTACTATTTACTGTTATTTGATTTTACTGGGCCCGTTGAAAAAATGTGGCAGTATTATACGCCGCTGTGTTCGTGTTACCGGCGACCTTTCGCACGATAAATAGATCCGAATTCGATCCAAACAATTCACAATCACAGTGCTGGCAGAATTACAACTTCTCTTTAATATCCTCAGCAGGTTACAGAAAGAAGCGTAAAACTAGGAAGCAATACATGACAAAGGAATCGATAAGAAAACGAGCCGTGTTCGAGTCAGCTTGTTGTGACAAAATACACGAAAATCTTAAGAATGCACAGTAAAAACAGAACGAAATCGAGCTACGAATTACCTTTGTCCAGCGACGAGGGTAATGGACTGGTCTAAATCTAAAACAATCTAAGGCAAATGCTCCATTGTAGAACAAGCAAGACAACTCCGACTGCTCTATATCACGTTATTTTCCAACGCACGTGTTTTCGGGAACGCGCGCTAAGAGACTCGGGAAATTACCCAGGTATCACTGGGCTTAGCGTTAGCTACATGGCTCCCCAACAGTGGAAATCTACTGTTCACACATACAGAAAAAATCTCATAAAAGAGGAAAACAAATTCGTCAAATCCGGTCAGAAAATCAAAAGACAAAGTCCTTAACAGTTCCTAATGTCTTTCTTAACATTAAGCATCTGATTCTGAAGGCTCCTCGATGGGGAACTCCCGGTCTTGAGGTAATATCAACACCAACTTGTGAATAGGTCTTTCTAAACGCTGAATTTCGTGTGTCCTTCTTCCCTGGTTGTCAAGGAGTCGTGTTCCAACAGCTAGGATCACCTTTCGAACGAAGCCATCATCACTTGGGAGGGTCTGTTCAACACGAGCTAACTTCCACTCATTTCTTGGGAGGTGATCATCCTTCACCACAACTATGTCACCAGGCACGAGGTTTCTTTGCGGTTTGGACCACTTCTGACGCGTTTGTAGTGTGTGCAGAAATTCCCTTCTCCATCTGTTCCAAAACTCATTGGCAAGATGTTGTACTCTTCGCCATCTTTTATTGGAGTAGAGATCCTCTCTCAAGAACACACCAGGAGGAGGCATCAGCACCTTAACCTTCATTGTGAGCAGATGGTTCGGCGTCAGTGGCTCTGGAGCACCTGAAGACATCATGGTGTTCACAGTGAGTGGTCTGGAGTTCACGATGTTCTGAACTTCCTTCATAAGAGTGCGAAAACTTTCATCATCCAACTGGGTTCCATTCTCTTGAAGTAACACTGCAAGAACATTTCGCACAGTTCTGATTTGTCGCTCCCAGCTTCCCCCCATATGGCTGGCTGAGGGAACATTCATCTCCATGTTGATCCAATCACAATTCTCCCTCAATAAATGACTGCTAACTTTCTCATGATCCATCTCCTTTAGGGCATCTGCCAGTTCCCGTTTAGCTCCAACAAAGTTTGTGCCGCGGTCGGATCTGATTTGGCGAACTGGACCACGCTCAGCTAGGAAACGGCGTAGTGCATTTATGTAGGAATCAGTCTCAAGTGTGGTCGAGGTTTCAATGTGGACTGCGCGTGAAGACATACAGGTGAACAACACTCCATACCGTTTAACTTCCTTGCGGCCCTCTTTAATAAAGAAAGGCCCAAAGTAATCTACTGCGCTGTATGTAAAGGGAGGAACTGGCTCTGTTCGATCCTTGGGCAGATCTGCCATCTTCTGAACTTGTGGGGGTGCTCTAAATCGTTTACAAATGGTACACTTTGAAATGAAACATCCTACTGCAGACGTACCACCAATCACCCAATAACCACGTTGGCGGAGCTCATTATGGGTCATCCCACTGCCCTGATGCTTTATGGCAAGATGGCAATCTTGTATTATCAACTCGGTGATGTGAGATTTTCTTGGCAATATCATCGGGTGTTTGACGCTTTCGGACATGTTAGCCTTTCTGAGGCGACCTCCGACTCGCAGGATTCCATTGGCATCAAGATAGGGGTCAAGCCGGTACATACAACTGGTCTTCTTCAAACTTGAGTCACGCTGCTTGACAGCTTCTCTACTCAGGAATTCTCCATTGGCATTCAAAGAGCGTAGTGTTTTGATTTCTTCCTCAAAGCGTTCGTGCTGCACACTGCGGATGATTTCTATCTCTGCTTGGGCTAAGTCTTCTACCTTGGGTTTCTGATGGTGGGTGATGGAGACTTCTCTCAACTTGCTCTCATGAACTTGCGAGCTTTCTTTGATCTTTCTCTCCCTTAGGCGTCTCTTTAGTAGTAAACATAGTGCCACTGCATTCTTAGCTCTGAACCAGTCAGAGAAGCTACTCAATCTGCTACTCTCAAAATGGTGTGGACATTTTTCCATGCTCTGCGTAGCAAGAGTGGAGGCTCTTTTCACTTCCGGGTCCTGTGAATCAAGGGAGCCAGGCTTGTAACATGGTTGCACTGAATGAACATTCGAAGTCCACAGAAATTCCGGGCCCTTCAGCCAGCACGAATCGTGTACCAGTTGATGGGCTGTGAGGCCACGTGAAGCAGCATCAGCTGGGTTTGTATCAGTTCCAACATAGTGCCATTGGTCAGGCTTGGTACAGTTGTGTATTTCCTGTACACGGTTGGCCACAAAGGTATGAAAACGTCTAGCTTCATTGTTTATGTATCCAATCACAACTTGACTATCGGTCCAAAACAGTTCGACAACATCTTGATAGTCTAGCTCTTGTTTAAGGCACCGGCTCACCTTAGTGGAGACCACTGCTGCAGTTAGTTCAAGCCGAGGGATGGTAATTGCCTTCAATGGTGCTACTCGAGCCTTTCCCATGACAAATGAAACGTGTGGTTGGCCTTGTTGGTTTACCAAGCGAACATAGCTACACTGACCATATCCACTCTGGCTTGCATCTGAAAAATGATGCAATTCAACACTCTTTACTTCTCCAAAATCTTTGGGCTTGAAACATCTTGGGATTTTTAGTTCTTCTAAGACACGCAATTCGTTTCTCCACCTTTCCCATCTAGGTCGTAGGTTGTCAGGGATTGATTCGTCCCAGTCAACATTTCCACGACAGAGTTCCTGGAGAATCTGTTTCCCAACCAAGATAACAGGGGCTGCTAATCCGAGAGGATCGTATACTGAACATACAGTAGAGAGGACTCCTCTTCTGGTCAATGGTTGATCTTGAATGACAATACGGAATCTGAAACAATCGGTCTCAATGCACCACATGACGCCTAATGTGCGTTCGATGGGTAGCTGGTCAAACTTCAGATCCAAGTCTTGCAAACCACTGGCTCTATCCTCAGGAGGAATTGCCTGTAACACTTCTTTGGTGTTGCTGACAAACTTGTGTAAGCGGATACCAGCCTTAGCACACATAGCTTGACTGTTCTGGATTAGCTTTGTAGTCGCGGAGACTGTGCTAAGAGACTTCAAGCCATCATCGACATAGAAGTTTCGCCGAATGAAGTCGGCAGCTTCAGTTCCAAATTCCTTTTCACCATCATTTGCAGCTTGCTTGAATCCAAAATTGGCGCAGCCAGGTGAAGAACCGGCTCCAAACAGGTGAACCTGCATCCTGTATTCAACAGGTGCTGTGTCGAGATCACCGTTCTCCCACCAGAAAAACCTCAGGAGATCCCTGTCTTCTTCATTTACAAAGAATTGGTGAAACATTGATTCAACATCACAGGAGAATGCTACAGCTTCTTGGCGGAATCTACAAAGAACGCCTACCAGACTGTTCGTAAGATCCGGTCCTTGGAGGAGACTTTGATTCAGGGAAGTTCCAGCATAGCGTGCGCTACAATCAAAGACCACTCGAATCTTGTCTGGTTTTTTGGGGTGATACACCCCATGGTGCGGCACGTAGTTGACTCTACCAATGCTTCCAGCAGGTACATCATCACACTTCTCAGCACAATCTTCTATAACCTTTTTCATGAACTTCACATAATCCTCGTAATAGCCTGGGTTTCTTTTGAAGCGTTCCTTCAGAAGGAAGAGGCGCTTGAGAGCTAAAGAACGGTTGTTTGGTAGCTCCACGTCTGAGCGTAGAGGTAGCGGCATCTCATAGTGTCCATTTTCTCGCTTGTGAATACCGTCACCAAGGATTTTAAGGAACTTCTGATCTTCAACAGACAACGATCGCTCATTCTTAACTTCAAATCTCTCTTGAAAATCTAACTCAAACATTTCATTTACTTGAGCTGGGTTGAAGACTTCCTTGACACGAGATTTCAGGACGAATGTCGAACCCCAACGAGGCTTGCTACATTCGTAAGTACTAGTCAGTTCTCTTGTAATGATCTTGTTGGTCCACACTCCATGATCTTCATTTGAATCAGGTAAAGGGGAAAGACATACTCTCCCAATGATCCCCCAACCAAGATCAGTCCTTACTCCATACGGATCATTATCGGAACCAGGTAATATCTCTCGCGGTTTAATAGCCCTTGGACAATTTGTTCCGATCAACAAACCAACTTCTAAGTCTTTCCTGTATGGCATCAGTTCACTTGTAATAGGCTTCAAGTGTTCCCAGCACATGGCCACCTCGGGCTTGGGAATCTGTGAGCTCTTGAAGGGGATTGTCTGTCTTGTGAACGCCTGCGGTAGGGGAATGCTGTTTTGGTGCTTCATATCCATCACGGTAAGACCTTTCACCTTGTGACTTTCAATCACTTCATTCTCCTCGTGCAAAGTGGATAACAACAAGTGGCTCTTAACACCTTCAATTCCAAGCTCCTGCCTCAACCTTTCAGTAACGAATGTTGCATTTGACTGGCAGTCAATGAGAGCGTAAGTTAACTGTTTATTCTCAGGGTTTTCAGAGCTAGATACCCATACTGGAATAATCAGACTTTGGTCTTGTCCAGATTCCTGACCTTCAACTCCGCACACTCTTGTACACTTGGCAGATGCTGGTTCTGATGTTGGTACTGGTAATTGCTCAGATGTCGATTTAGAAGCCTGTTCTACTTCGTCTGACTTGTCTGGTTGCTGCTCTCTATGCAGACATGTGGGATGCTGTTGTTTGCATGATGCACACTTCAATCTTGCTGTACACTTATTCTCTTTCGCCATGTGACCGTGCTCTAGGCACCTCAGGCAGAATCCCTTCTTGATCAGGAATGATAATCTTTCCTTGAGAGGAATTTTCAGAAGCTCTTGACAGTTGCTCAAGTCATGGGGCCCTCTGCACCTTGCACATGGTTTGCTGGTAGTTTTCTTGAACGTAGCTGAAGAATCACTAACATCTGTTAGCAGCGAATTGACGAGGAATTTTCCTCCATACCCAGGACCTCTCCTGCGGTTCTTATTTCTGTCTTCTCTTTCTCGCTTATTGAATTCTACATCCGAGAGCACGGGCAAACACTGTATATCAGCTATCTCGGTGACAAAGGCGACGAATACTGTGAATGGAGGGAACTTGGTGTCTCCATGTTTTAGTTGATAATCACGAACCTTAGTTCCCCATTTGGGATGAGCCCAGCCAGGAAGGATCTTTACTAGTTTCTTGTTGTCACTTTCCTTGTTCAATGTTTCGAGATCCTCAACTGAATGCATTGCTAGTTTGCAGGTTCGTAAGAAGTCAGCGAATTCCCTCAAGGCAGTTCCATCCTTCGGGGCGATCCTCTGCCAATTTTCCAACCTTTTTCGAAAGGCGTCAGCAACCACGGACGGATGGCCAAATCGTTTCTCTAAAATGCCCTTTGCTGTTTGATATGCATCAGGAGATGGGACGAATTGATATCCTTCCACCACTTTCCTTGGAGCTCCAGACAAATATTGAAGCAGATATAGAATCTTTTCGCTGGGATTGATGGCTCTCTTCTCTATTACCGTTTCAAAGGCACTTTTCCAAGTTGGCCAGTCTAATGGGTTGCCATTGAAAACTGTTAGATTTGGAGGTGGCATTCGAGCAGCTTCAAAACTTTCCGTGATTGCCTTTGTAATGCTGTGTGGATCAACTGCTGAATAGAGCGGGGTGGAGAATGTTGGCATCACTGTTTGGGTATACACAGGAGAAAAGGGTGTGGCTGATGGTCTGAGTACAGATGATCTTACTTCGGGAGTTTCATATGCAACAGGAGTTGAAGCTGTGCTGTTGTTAGGTGGCACTGTAAGAGGAGTGGTGCTTATAACAGTAACTGGGGTTTTCTGCTGGTGATCCACAGGATTGCTTGAAGTAGTACTCATGTAAGCAGAGGTAGTAGGAAGCGCTTCCAGATATTGACGCACATGATCCTCTTTGTCAGTTTCACAAGGGATATCCCCCAGGCAATCAAGCATGGGTTTCTGATCGTCTTCCTCTTCTTCTTCAACCTTAGCCAGGGCAGCAGCTTCAGCCTCAGCTCGTTCATAATCTTTCTTTCTCTGCATTTCTTCTATTTCACACTCCTTCATTTTTAATTCCACCTTCTTCTGCATTTCCAGCTTGGCATACTGCCATTCAACTTTCCTTTTGGCTGCTTCTGCTAAAGCTCTTGCTCTTGTCTCAGAGGCATTCGAGCTCCTTGATCTTCTTGACGAAGATGATCTACTTGTTGTACGAGAATTGATTTCATCCTTTTCTAATATGAAAATTCGTTCACCAGCATTTACTCTTAGTTGCACTGCTTGCTTTAGAAGGTCAGAAGATTCGTTACAGAGTTGCTGCAATTCTTCTTCTGATAAAAAGGGTGCATATCCAGATCGTGCTATTTCAAATGCCTGTCGGCTTTCTTCTAATTCATTTCTTAGCTGGCGAAGTTTATCTATATCAGTTGCATCAATCCATAACATGTCGACAGTGTCAACACAGTTCCTTAATTTAGTTAAAGCATCTTCATAAATCTTCTTCTTAAATGGCAACTGATACTCAAAACCTTTTTTTGTTAGGGTACGTTTCCTACCTTCCAATTCATCACATGTCGGCTGAGCCTCTTGCATATTCTTTGTACTCTTTATCGATTCATCTTCACTGGGTGTGTTTTTCTGCACAGGCGAAGACGCACTCATCTTGAGATGATCCAAGATCCAATGTCCAGGTGTCCAGTCCACGGACTCGCATCCAAAAGTTTTACTGTTACCGGCGACCTTTCGCACGATAAATAGATCCGAATTCGATCCAAACAATTCACAATCACAGTGCTGGCAGAATTACAACTTCTCTTTAATATCCTCAGCAGGTTACAGAAAGAAGCGTAAAACTAGGAAGCAATACATGACAAAGGAATCGATAAGAAAACGAGCCGTGTTCGAGTCAGCTTGTTGTGACAAAATACACGAAAATCTTAAGAATGCACAGTAAAAACAGAACGAAATCGAGCTACGAATTACCTTTGTCCAGCGACGAGGGTAATGGACTGGTCTAAATCTAAAACAATCTAAGGCAAATGCTCCATTGTAGAACAAGCAAGACAACTCCGACTGCTCTATATCACGTTATTTTCCAACGCACGTGTTTTCGGGAACGCGCGCTAAGAGACTCGGGAAATTACCCAGGTATCACTGGGCTTAGCGTTAGCTACAGTTCGGTTGGGATACTCCTACTCTTAACGCAAATGATCACTTTAGTATAATCAGTTGGGTGATTTTCATTGACGGCAATGCAGTTATTTCCTTTGATATGCTTTATCATTTCTTTCTGAAAAACCCGGACAAATCGAAAAAAAGTTAAATGCTAAATGTAATCTTTTTCTCGTCGACACTATTTGAATAGCATATGAGAAATATTTAAAACTTCCCATGCACAGATTTTCTTGTGTTTTTTAGTATAATAGAAAGAATCAGAAAACGAAGCGATCTGCCGAACAAAAGTGAGGGTCACCGAGCTTGCAACAAAAATATTCGCTCACCAAGTTAAGGTGATTCCCTAATAAAAGAACCCACCATAGATTTCCGATGAAACTTGGTATGTTGTTGTTACAGACAAGGAGATATTAAAAACGTAATAAAAATAGGGGGTCATCGTGCTTGTTTTCACGCCACAGTACTGACAAATACGGTTATTAAGGTGACTTTTGGCCATCTCCGTGCGCAACAAACAAGCGCGATTATTTTCCAATGCGGCATGTTATATCACACAGAGTTCGACTTCCTTTGATTGTTTATTCATCTACGTCCCAGAAAAAATGGCTTCAAATACCCTGCATTATTAATTAATATTTTTATTCTTCAAAGGAAACATAATTTGAACTTAGTAAAAAGTTAATGAAAAACTCTTAAAAGTGTCAATGAACATTAAAAAAATGTACAAACGTTTCGGGCAAAGCCCTTCATCTGTGTAAAAAAGCCCATTATAACATAACTAAAGCAAAGCGCGCGCTCCGATTGGCTAATTCAGCATTTAACAAATTGACGTCAGTTTTTTATGCGTCTGTCCTGTTATTGATCATGAATTTCGTCATCACATTGTCAAAGTAGCTGTGGATCCACGAGGCGATAGCCGAGTGGATCCGCAGACTACTTTGACAATGTTATGACGAAATTCATGATCAATAACAGGACAAACGCATTAAAAACTGACATCAATTTGTTTTTTACGATAACAAGTTGTCGAATTGCCGGCTCTCGCTCGCTGACGCGTCGCATAAATTTTAAATTCATGTGTCTGTCCGCATATGGACAATAAAAATTAGCCAATGAGAGCACGTGAATTTCTGCAGTTATCGTAAAACTACCATTTGCCCATGGGTGTATGCTGCTGACGTACTCAATAAATAAAGCAAAGCGTGCGCTTTGTGATCTAGCCTAATTTGTTGCGGGCCTCGTGAGTCCACAACATTTTGACCACTGTGATTACGCGTATCGTTGTCAATAAGAGTACAGACCACGCTAAACCACATTCGATTTGCTTTTTTACCACAATATCAAAGATAGCAAAATAAATATTTGTCTTGACAACTGAAAACACCGACTCGGACTTGAAAGTGCACGCGCTGCATTATGCAAATGAGCTGCTTGTACGCGTCAGACTTTCCTTTCAAAAACTTTTACATGCAGAAACAATACGAAAAAAGAATGTTTGGGAAACAAGCAATGACATGTACTCGTTGTCGGCAAGAGTACACACCACGATAAACCACATTTTGATTTGTTTTTTTACCACAATATCAACGTCAAAGAAAATATTTTTCTTTAGAGCGCGAGCTGAAAAAGCCATTGCGTGACACATTGACGCGAGCAACGTGGTAAGGACTCCTAAAAGACTTCTGTTGACTTCTGGCTCAATGTTATGTTATAAAACAAATGGTAAATTCCATAGCGTGTACTATTGAGTTATGGATGCACTTGGGAGGTTTGCTAAGCAATCAAGAAGCTAGAGTCACACTCGGCTATCGCCTCGTGCGACTCTTACACTTCTTTCATGCCTAGCAACCGCCTGCGTGCATCCATAACTCAATAGTTAACAATTATTCACCGAAGTGGAGGTGAATAGTGGTGGATATTTACCGAGACGCGAAGTGGCAAGGTAAATATCCACCAATTTTACCGACACTGAGATGAATAATTGTTTTCGTATATACCACACAAGCTGAATAATAACTAGTGGCCCAACGAGTAACTTTATTAGCTAAAATATAGCGACAAAAGCCATTTTGTTTTCCGTCGGCTGCTCGGAGGTGAATAGTACTTGGCTGATCACCTCGGAGCTAGCCAATCAGCGCGCGCGAAAAGTACTATTCACTTGTGTGGTATGTATACACGCTATGGCGTTTACCATTTGTTAATTATAACATAGTGCGCGCCCTAGTCCTATCTAAATCAGCTATCATGAACAAAATCTTTATGTACGCACGGCCGTGCTCAATAAAATGACGTGTGCAGTTTCATTTCAGCTGCAAATTTCCGTCGCGTTTAGTGCAAGTTCCTTTGTTTAATTTAAGTTTCGGCAATGTAAAGATTATTCTGAACAATCCCAACCCACTTTGAGCCTTTGACTTTTGCCTGGCAAAGATGTTTACCTCGACGTGAGTATTTTGACTTTGCTTGTCTACATTTTCATTGAGTATTACTTTTTGTAGTTTGTTTGGCTACGTTTTCATTATAATCTTAATTCGAAGAAGCGAATTTTTCATTGACAATTTTAGTGACCACGTTAAGCGTTTTCGTTCAACTGTTGTTTAACTAATTGTGGCGTGTTAGGATATAAAGACTTTTGTTTTCCGTCACCATGCATCGTGAGAACTAGTTGCAGTCAATCAGAAATAAAACATGTTAGTTTAGCGCCCAAGTTGTTGTCACCATGTTATAAAAGAATTGGTTCATGCTTTTAGCTGTGCGTATATCGAGTTATGGAAGCACTTGGGAAGTTTGGAGAGCAATCAAGAAGCTAGAGTTGCTTTCGGCTGCACCTCGAGCAACTCTTATGCTTCTTTCATGCTCTCCAAACTTCCCGCGTGCATCCATTTAACAATTATCCTGCGAAATCGCGCGGAATATCGTCTGATACTTAGCTGACGAGGCCGCAGGCCGAGTCGGCTAAAATCAGACGATATTCCGCGAGATTGAGCAGGATAATTGTTTTATTATTCAACAAATGATAACAAAATTGATTTCCAAGGTCGTAACATTTTTAAACCTTTCTGTCTACATTTTTTCACTTCACTTTTTCTTCCCACGTACGAAGCTACGTATATCGCCGGATATCTGTCACCTACGGATGACAGATATCGAGAGCATCATGACCATATTTGGATAGTGTTACAATTTGTTGAATAATAAAACTCGATATACGTACGCTAAGCATGAACCAATTCTTAATTGTGGCAAGTTGGCATACGCCATACAAAAAACCTAACGGTGAACGTGCGCTCATAGGCGTACGGGCACCCTCGGACTTGGGGGGGCGGCGACCTTATTGCCCGAAAAAAATTACAAAATGCCCGAAAGTGTCAGTTGTATATACGTACTCAAATCGCAGTAAAAACAAAAACGTTCCCAATTCTTACGTCTAATGAAACTGTTATCATTACGGAAACACAGCCAAATTCCGATTTTTTGGAACATCCAAGGGAACTGATGAAAATTGCTTTTAAAAATCGGCCGGACAGTTCGTGAAATTATGGTGTTTGAGTGAGGAGAGGGAAATGACTTTTGGTTTGAGTTATCAGAAGGATCGAAAAAATGAGGGTTTGAGAAATCAGGATTCCACTGTAGTTATTTTGAAACATTGCATACTCCTAGCCTATGACTTCATTCGACAGCCTGGTAAAATCAGAAACTTATAAAAGAAACAGTTAATTGTTCCTCGTGCGAGAAGTTCAGGAAAATTTTAAACCGGCACTTTGCGGAGCCATTCAAAAGGGCTCTTTTCAGAGCCACCACAAAAACATAAGTCTTGGCAGGAGCCCAACTTGGTCGTCCTTTGCTTTCATCCTTTTGTCACTAATGGAAATAACATCATGGATTCCCACGGTACACATTTAATTGGCATATGGCTTTTCCAAAACAGAATACCTGCAATTGTGGATCCTTAGATCATTTGACCTTAACTCCGATTTGACAAGACAAACGCCAGTGAAAGTAACCTACAAGCCAGGCCTTGACTACCTTTTAGAATGCTTTCTCCCGAGTACTTTTGCCCGAATCATCAGCGTTTTGCCCGAAAAATCTCAAAATTTTCTGCGACTGGGGGGGCTGCAGCGCCCTCCCCCCGCCCCCCTGGCTCGTACGCCTATGCGTGCGCTTACGCGTAACGTGCGCGCGCGTAAAACACAGCTATGAAATAGGGATGCGTAAGTAAGAGCATGTGTTACATGCGTTCGCATTAAAAGCAACGTACATGTTTAAATAAACTGAAAGTTAATGTTGAGGCCATTTGGCTTGAGTGACATCATGATCTGTAGTCTCAAACCTTGCAGCGGTGATAACACCTGCCAAAAGAATCGAGAGATGAGGCTTATTTTTGAGCTCGGGACACTCAAGCCAAATGGCCTCAACATTAACTTTAGTTTTATTTAAACATGTACGTTGCTTTTAATGCGAACGCATGTAACACACGCTCTTACTTAAGGCCGATTTACACGGTACGTCCTTGTTGCATACGAAAAGTTTACGACAGGCCTATGACATGAATTGTTTCGTAAAAATCAAATCAACTCGCTTACGTGTGTTGTGTGCGTCAAAAAAATTTTCGTAGGATTTTAAAACATGTTTTCAAACGCTGCCACAATCGTAGCTGAACTGTATAGAACATACGTATTTTGTGACAAATTTCTACTGAGTAGGGGACGAAGGAGAAGTTTTCTTCCGTCAAAATGGCGGACAAAGTTGTTGTTGACTTTTTCACATGAAGTCGTTTCTCGAGAAGTACGGAACAGATTAATGCGAAAAACATCTCGTTAGAAAGATTTTTTCAAAGTGCAGGACAGCTAAAATATTTTATTACGTTTGTCAGAACTTTTTTGCTCCGTAAATCCCGGTGCAAACAGTTGCATATTTAATTTTGTAAGTGAAAATGTCGTACGCGTGTAAATGGTCCCAAGTCATATCGTAGGCCTGTCGTAAGGTTGTTGCATGTGTCAAAGTCGTACCGTGTAAATCGGCCCTTAAGCGCTGGTCTAACGCCGCATGATAGTCGATGATAGCTGATTCTCCCCTAACTATCATCAACTATCCCCCAACTATCATTCATATGGTCAAACGGCCAAAGAAAATCGTGATAGTTGACGATAGTTCACCGGCAGTCGCGCAAGCAAAGTCACGAGATCGGCGAATTCCAAGCTCTTTCCACGTAAAATGTGAATACTAAATGGCGTCCTGCAAGACAAACTTGTAAAAGTATGAATTTTTCACAACGGAAGAGGGCGGCAGCATGTTTTCTGACCGCTATCGCCCCAGTGATTACCGAAACAGCCGATCGAAAAAACTATCATGAACTATCATACGCGTGGTCAAACGAGAAAAACTATCATCGACTATCATGAAGAATTTGAACAAGCTCAAACTGAATGATAGTTGATGATAGTCAGGGATAGTGCATGATAGTTGGTGGTCAAACCGAAGCGCGCGCTCAACTATCATCGACTGTCATCAACCATCATGGGCCATTTGACCAGGGCTTTTACGCATCCCTATTTCATAGCTGTGTTTCACGCGCGCGCACTTTACGTGTACGCGTACGTTCACCGCATCATTTTTCAATTTTTCAGTATAATTTGGACTTGCTCTGTTCGGCCCGTTACTTCTCTATCTGTAGCATTTATTTCATTTTCCAAAAAAGTAGCCATAAATTTCAACCATTTTTTTCATCAGTTATTGAGGATGTTGTTCTCATTGAATCTATAAAATAAAAAGTGGGGTCACACTGCTCTTTCAAGAGAAAAGGAGCATTTATTTCGCTCTTGAGCTTAGTTTGAGGGAAATCTCTTCCGTTTCATAAGCGCACGCTGATGACGCAAAATTTGTGTGCAGTCGGAAATGCGCGATTGCAAAACTATGGAATCGTCTTAATGTAAAGGTCATCAGCTCTACGTTTTGTTGAGTTTTGACTCGCTTGAAATAAACGACATGGTATGTGCGTGCCTAATGAATACCATGCGCACTATAGCTGCGCAGTAGCAGTAAGCGCAAACGGCCTTAAACAAAAGCTTATTTTATTTATCGAGTCTGCGCTATTTAAAGTTTTTATCGCTTCTTGCGAAATAGTCTGAAGTGTTTTGTTTATTTTTTTTTAATTACCCAGGTTAATCCGAGTTTGTGTTGTTTTTTGATATATGAATTGGTACATTTGCGATATCTAGCTTCATTTTCACGAAAGAAATAAATAATGTACGAAAGTCGGGCATCTCCGGAAAGGTCTAAGGCCCCGTCCACACTAATCCGTTTTCAAAAGAAAACGGAGCTGTTTTGCTCCGTTTTCAAAATGATTTGCCTCCAAACTTATCGTTTTTGTATCGTTTTCCCCCGTCCATACTACAACACCGAATCCGTTTTGAAAACGCTTTTGTATCCTTAGCGTACATGCTCAAGTGAGAAGAGAGAACCCACATGGTAGCTTCTCCGCCATGTTCGATTCTCACGGTCGAGTGGTCTGTCTCCTGGTTGTGTCTATTTTGATGACTGTCACCGTTTTCAGATAGCATCGTTTTCTCTGTCCACACTAGAAAACAGCGTTTTCAAAAAAGCATCATTTTCAAATCGCTCCACTCCAGAGAGCGTTTGCAAATGGTGCCGTTATCGGTGATCGTTTTCTCCGTTGTAGTGTGGGTGATAGCCGTATCCGGAGCAAAACAGCTCTGTTCTCGTTCGAAAACGGATAAGTGTGGACGTGGCATAAAATAGCGCTGTGTAACACAAATTGCGCCTGCTTCAATAGCATTTGTCATAAGCAGTTTGTTCAGGAGCTCCTGCTTTGATATGTAACAACTTCTTCGATATTTTACTGTACAAATACTTTTCAAAGATGGGTTCGAGAGGTCCTCTCGCATTAATGAAAAGCTTTAAAGTGAACGAAGAAACATGTTTTGGATGCACTTCCGGTTGCATCATAATTCGTCATGCATGAATGCAGGGACCATGCTTTCCGGTTAAGACTGAAGAAAGAATGAAAAACTTTATGAAATTTGAAACCATTGGCTTTGCAATACACTTTTAACACATTTAATATTGACATAGACCTAAAGCCGTCAATACGGCCCTGACTCATTCAGTTATAAATGGATGCTGTTTTGCTAAAAATGTACGATTGAAGTTTATCACATTGCTCTTAAACTTCGCACTAGACTATTGCACTTCATCAACTGTGTTGAAGGTTTAAAAGAAAAAGAGATCTCAGCTCTTTCTGAAAAGATAAGTGTTACCTTTAAGATGACGAAAAATCACCGCAAATATCAAAGAAAAAATGGACATTTTGATCGAGGAAAACTGAGACCATTACGAAATATTCACTCGTAAGTTCAAAACAAGTTTTTCGCATTTTGGGTCAAAGAACATCATCGTTGAAGGCACATGAAAGTCATTGCTCATGCATTCAGAAAACGATGCTAAAATTAAGGTAATTTGAGGCAAGAAATGTGGCTATGCGATGAAATAAATATAAAATCATACAGACCTGTGAAAGTTCATCCACACATCAGCTTGCGATCTTGCGAGACTACCTCAAGCTTGCGCAAAAACGCACGCAGCACACAGCGCACAGCATTTTGTTGGTTTCTTAAAAAAGATGATGAAGGACGAATGTCTTCGGTGTTTATTTAAAATTAAAGGCGCGAAGCATAAAACTCTCGATTTGAGCAGATCTTACATTCTGACAACTGCGAAATTCATTTAATCTGCTACCGAAGCAAAAACACCCCTCTTGTAGCAATTCTGGTAATGGATATTTGCTACCAGTCGCAAATACCCATTTCTACTAGCAATTACCCACTTTGGGTATTTGCTACGTGTAGCAAATACTCACTTATGGTAGCAAATACCCACAGTGAGTATTTGCTACCGGTAGCAAATACTCACAGGTGGGTATTTACTACGGTAGCAAATACCCAATCCGTATTTGCTACCGTAGTAAATACCCGTTAATGGTAGCAAATACCCACCTGAATCTGACTCTCTAATTTCGCTTCATTAGATCTAATGGCCAACTTTTAACAGCTGTTTTAGCCTCGAAAGGGTTCAAATGTGCCACTTGTCAGGGTAACAGTCGAAAAAAAAGTTAAAATCCAAATTTTATTTCGCGTAAACTGATATATGCAAGGCCCATACATGCCTGTGTATTCCCTCTCTTACCGCATTAACTTTAAGAGCGGTTTTGTGAACATTCTAAGAAAACAGGTTGTAATGATATGAACTTTCATGTCAAGTCAAGTTTAGCATTTCAGTTTTAGACCAAAGTTGTCATTTTGAACTTGCGAACATCACTGTGGCCAAGACATTTAACGAAAAAACATGGAACAAGCTTTAAGGTGTATGCTTGCTATTAGGCATTGTGTTGGCAAAGTTTCAGCTTTTCCACTAAATCCTTTTTTTTTTCTATGTTCAGTTTTTCACAACACTATTTATCGTTCAGCTGGGTTACGAAGGTGCCATTTTCTTAGTAATTTGCTAGAAGTTCCAACATTGAGAGAATTGAATTTATTCAACTCGGATTAAAATATCAGTCGGTCGAATTAATGATTATAAGTGTATGTTGTTGTGATAGCAGTTGCAACCTCGTAGCTTTAAAGCTGTTGTGACACAAGACGATTTTCTTTACACCTAAGCAATGCTGTTTCCAGTGTTGGCGTCTTTGGCAGACTCAATAGGGGGTGTTGTGCTTTTTAACATCATACGACTTGTTATCCACTGGAGCCTTCATTGTTGTTGATTTTCTGAGGGAGTCTTTATAACGATACTAATTTACGATGGTGCTAAAGAGAGTGTTTCGAGTCCAGAGTCTACGCTGGTGAGGCAACTTCATGAATAATTGAGGGAGTTACTTATGCTCTTTTGAGATCCAGTACTCCTTACCATTTAACAAATGCTGTACTCAGAATGGCATTATCTTTTAGTTGTTTCTTTTTAATCACAATAATGAGCCTGTTATCAAGAGCAGCAAGCACCAACTGCCACTTTGTTTTATTCATTTCAGTTTTATTTATTTTTCTGTCCATTATAGACTAGCTATACATACAGAGTTCTTCGCAATGTTTAACAAGACACCTAAAAGAAACTGACTGACTCACTTTAACCTATTGTAAACAAAGAAAATTACGTTCCAGTTGGGATGTGAACTGAGAAGATACTCAGAAACACCAGACACTTGGAGGATATGACTGAAATTATGCATAACCAAACGTGCGATGTTGGTTTGAATTTTGCTTGAGGAGCGGGGCAGAAGAAGGGGGGGGGAGGGAATTAGCTTGAAAACAAGCTACTGAGGATCTATTACTCCCTGTGTTCTTCTCACTAGCTCCCTCTGAACACCTTTGAGGTTCTTTGAATCCTTTGTGATCCACCAAAAGTAGTCAGATAAAGAAGGATGGTTGGCAAGATAAGTTGCTGTGAAAATTGGGGAAAATTAAAAAAATTCAAAAAGTTGGATTGGAGCGAGTTCCAATTTTCCCAGGTTTATTGTCTAGGCAAGCTGTGAAATATTTCTTCCTCTGAAATGCATTGATAATTAGAAGCATCCGATCGTAAGAGTTACGATTTTACAAATGGTAAAAATATCATGGTCCTTCCCACACGCATATGCATGTGCCCTCAGATGTCCGGCTCAAGGTAGCAAACGTTTGGGCTCTGGGTTCCATTGTCAAAAATAATTGACGGTTGAGACAATTATCAGTTGACAAGTCCGTTAATTTAAAGGTCATGTTAACATAGCTGGCCCCTCTAGTGGCTGGTAATTAAGTGGTAACCAGCAGAGATGGAGACATCAGCCATTGGCCAAGAAGCGTTGCTCTTTAAAAAGGACAGCTATAGATGTAATAGAAGTGCTGGCATGGCTGTTTGTGCTAAGATGGGAATTAAGTTCTAAACGTCATTTTGCAAAACAGTCGGGTTGAAGAGAATATTTCTTATTATAATCCCTCAAATATTGTCGCTAAGAGGAATTGGTTTAAACACGTCACGAGACTGAATATACCCCAGCTAAAACTGGGGAATATGGAAGTTGTATTCCCCAATTTTCGAAGCAGCGCGTGTCGCGCAAGAGATTTGACAGATTATAAACTCAATAGCCTCCATTTAGCGTGAGAATATGCTCAGAAATGTGTCTTTGGACATTACTTTTCGCGAAGCTTACAGTTTTCCTCGAAGAACGCTCTCGGAAGAATGTCCGCAGACAAATTTCCCAAGCATATTTCCCGGTTAAATGGAGGCTATTGCTTATGCAGCATTCATTTCAATGCATACCTTGTTCGGGTGAAAACATGGAAAATTATATGAAAGAATCATTTGTAGTGACGCCTTTGCAAGCTGCTTAATTTTGAACCTTTTTTCCCAGTTATGGACTTCACGTCGCTTCTTAAACAGAACTGAAATCATATACGATAACGTACCAATAACAATGTCCAGTATCACTAAGAGCTTTTATTGATCAAACAAACAAGAACATCCACTTTAATTTGAAAGTCCCAGAAAAAAAAAAACTAGTTTTTTCCCCGAGAGATTACTATTTGGCATGTAAACAAGAACAATTAAGAGATGTTAACATAAATTCTACTCAAGCATGTTAAGACATGGCTTATATCCAGTGCAGACCACTGCAAAGATAAATCCATTTTTGATCTAAAGCAAGGTTGGATATTTAGTCTGCCATTCAAGACAGATTCTTGCAGGTGCCAGTTGCACAATAATAAAAATACTAAATTTGACAGTGATTGTATGTCGTCTCGGCGGCCCATTTTCAGCTCTTTTTTCCAAAAAAGAAGACAAGTATAGTCATGTGACTTATTTTATCAGAATTCATTGGTCTTGCAATATTATGGTCGTTGAGATTGGTTAGGCTGCCAGTTCTGCAAAGATTAAACCAAATCCTGGCAGAGTAATTACTGCTTTTCGGATTTTGTGCAAATTACGCTTGAGCTATGCCTTAACATGCTTGAGTAATACATGAAAGCGAGGTTAAACAGTGTGACAAAGCATCTTTTTCAAATCGGCGAAATTCATAACTTAACAATATCAACAAATGAAACATTTAATTTGATTGAACACCTAATTGTTTCATCTAGTGAAACACCTGCTTTGATGAAACGAAGATGAAACAACCATTTGTTTCAACTACTGGAACACCTACTTTGATGAAACACCTACTCTTATGAAGCACCTTTAGTATTTTAAACAACCTGCCAAAAACCTAATTGATGAAACATCCATTTGGTTATGAACAACTTTTGGTTGTGAACAACTTTTAACAATTTCTTAACT
>JAHPZR010002727.1:75000-105000 GCA_019787425.1 Platygyra sinensis
CTTTTGTTCGCCATCAGGGGACACCAGCCAGTCAGGAAATTGTTTCAGGATTTTGGTTTCACGGCCAGTATTTTCCACATCTTCATTTTGTGAGGTGTTTGTGGTTGCAAGACTTGATATCTCTGTAAGATTATGTTCAGCGGGCAATGCACTTGATTTATCTCCTTCATCTTTCCACTTAAGACAATGGGAATTCAAGAACGAACATTCACTTCCTGAATTGTTTGAAAACTCTTTGCCAGAGAAAGAATCTTGTTATACCTTGCATCTTCTCTCTTTAATTTGAGTTTTCTTTGAAGGTGTTGGGGTAGTCTTTCTGTAACCACCATGCATCCAGAAAAAGGACATAGCTTTCTCCTTCGATTAGGTTTTTGGGGATTCTTTCCTTGCTCGTCTTTTCTTTTTCGTCTTCGATTTCCAGCGGAAGCAGTTTCTTGACTGACAAATACATACTTCTTACGCAGCTTGGATCTTGTTAGTGCCGCTCTGGAAGATTCTGTAGTCCATTTATGAACATTGCGGAGGTGCTTTGGGACGTGAACAACCCTTGCATCACAGTGTGGGACTGGACACGGCTTCTTCGCCCGCTTTCCTTCTTTCTTGTTTTTTTTTTGTTTTCCTTAACTTTCTCTTTCCTTATCCGCTTCTTGCCAGTGTTCGCCATTGCATCATTTTCTTTTTGTATCTACCTTCGTCCTCCATTACAATGTCCTCTTCGTCAGACCTTTTTTCACTGTCCTTGTCATTTTCTTTCTCTGGAGAATATTCTTCCTCGCCATCGCTTGTTTCACCATCAGTGTCATCCTCTTCCTCTGTCCAATTTTCTTCATTGCCATGGCTTGCTTCTCCATCATTGCCATCTCCCTCTGTCACGCCTTTTTTGAAATCTTTTAATCTTCCATCAGTGTCATTTTCACCCTGTATCTCATTGTCCTGTTCTTCATACATTTCTTCAGTGCCAGGGTTTTTTACGGGGCGATTACCATTGTCAACATAGTTTTCAAGATCTCTGAAAAGACAGGCCTGTGCATTTGTCCACCAATGCCTTAGAGCAAACCACTTTTCTCTGCACTAATAAAGACAAGAGAAAACAGTCACAAACGAATTACCTTAACCATAACAGGGGAACAACAATCTGTAACAGTGATGTGTGACCAATTACTCTGAAAGACGTTCTCTGCTAAACAAAGTACCCAGAGCGAGGAGAAAATGGAACGTGAAATGCAACTCTGTGGCTGCAAGCTACACGCATTATTACGATAAGTGTAACCCACTGACTGACTATTACATAAACGCGCAATCCAATTGGGTACACAGGTTTTAGGGTAAGGTTACGGTTAGATCATGAGCTCCAGATTTCTATGAAGTGATACTTGACGAGGATCGTGACTTCACACAAGTACATAGAGTACTTAAGGACGTTCGCGCGAAAATTTTCTAACATTGATTTTTTTTCTGAAAATTTTACCATTGAAAGATGATGAGTTAGTGATGTCAGAAATGTAAAAAATGGGGGTTCACCGACTTTGTTTTGGAGAGAACACGCCCAGAAGAACACCTAAATCTGAGTAAATCGGGCTTCGTTAGTGAAGAAGGCCACAGTGGCTGCAAGTACCAAAATATTGCAATTAGAGCTTTGAAGGGAAATGTTCTCTGTCAAATATGGCTTAAATGGACCTATTAAGCGAATTTAGTCAACTGGTGAGGTTTCTCGAAGAACAAGTTCACATTTAGCGACCACAATTTCACGCGCCTTGCAGCCGCATGATGGCAGGATTCGATGTCTCGTGGACAGAAATCGTGAATTTTCTTTTACCTTCCCACATTGATTTTTTGTTCATTTTTGGACAATGTTAGTAGCCGAAACGTTGGGAGTTTAAGATTTTTCAAGAGCTCTTAACCAATGTAACATTTTATACTTACCAATGTGGAGATAATTGTAAATAAAATTTGTTTCTGAAAAGAAAAGTAGGGGTCCTCGAACGTCCAGGATTGTTAAATCCAAGCAAAGTTATAGCAATGGCCATCTGCCCTATCATTGCTCATTTCAGTACTTAGCATCCATGCTTGATGCATGATGTGGCATGTGATTTTTTTATGTACAGTAAGGATGCGCAGGAACAATTAGCACGAACGTCCTTAAGAGTAACATAATGTTATATACACCCACACCAAATTTCGGGTATGTCGTTAGTATGTACAAGGCATGTCAATGATATGGTTTAACATACCAAAGACATAACATTTACATACCAGAAACAGACATACAACATACTTAAAAAATACATTCAGTTACTATGTTAGGGGTATATCACTGATATGTTTCTGCTACTTGTGACATACCAAAAACCTACTTTTAAGTATGTATTTGGAACAAATTTTATATGCCAAAAAAGTACCCAAAACATACCACTTGAGACCTACATAAAACATACCTTACTTGTAAATCGAAAATGTTTGACTTTGGTATGTATGACATACTGAAAACACACCAGTGACATATCAAGGTTATATCTGATATGACATACCTAAAACATAGCTGGTGAATACCAGAAACATACAGATAACATACAAAAAACATACCTAAATTTTGTATGTTACTAAATACGATTATATATCCTACTTCATATAAACCAAAAAAAGTACCTTAAATTGTAATGTAAAACATAGAATTACATAGGTCTGACCTAATCTCCCACAGATATTACATTTACTTAATAATTATTATATGTACTTGGGAATGTATGACTTATAGACAATTTGTACCATGCCGTGACCTTGTGTAGTTCCAGAAAATATCCACCCACCCCAAGGAAGGTTAATGGAAATTCCAAGGGGGGGATCTTAAAAGCCCAATTTTTTAAAGGAAAGTATGGCACTAAAATGGAATTTCGAGAGGGGGTGGGAGGTTCAAGCTAAAAAACCTTCCATGGAAGGGATAATTTGATATTTTCTGGAACAACACATTAACTCGGGACAATTGAATAATCATATATAAAGCAGCATAATTATTTGACATATACCGGCTGCAAGCAATTATTATTTGATCTTAGAATTTTAAATAATGAAATAAAGCATAGTATAACAAGTCATGGTCTCATACCAGTCCAGACAATCTACTGATATGAAAATTCCCCCATTGTACACAACAATTAATAAAATTAATTAAAAACAACAATGCATGGCCAGTACTGCTCTGACATGCTGGATCAGTGTCACCCCTTTTTGCCTACAAGTCTCACAACAACATAAAAAGACTGGTTGAACTATATTTTTTTAATTGGTGATATTAAGGCAATCTTGACAACAGGCCAGAAACTAGATCTGAGGACAAGTGTTCTTTAAGATAATAATATTAATTATTAGTCATCACAACTATCATATGAATCACAGTTGCTGATTGACTCATCTGATGTTTCCTCAAGATCACTTGACTGATCTTCATTATGATCAATAGCTGCAGTCCCTGATGTTGCGCTGACAGTTGGGGCAGCCAATTCAAGGTTGGCCTGGGCCTGGGTCTTTTTGAGAGCCCTACGCCTTACTTGTTTGATGCTTAGGGCCATAGCATGCCCAAGCCCTTTCTTGTGGCCCTCCTGTAGAATTTTGTCAGCTTTAAAGGTGGTAGAATTGGAGTAGGCTGAAAATATAATAGGCTATAATTAGCATGATGCATTAATAATTTTAATCTATATGCCACTCATATTTTGGAATTTAGCTAATTAATATAAATATATTCATTTTCTCCACTTTATGATTGTGTCACTCCTTATTAATTTTTGATATAGAGCTAATTCTAAGTTAGCATTGACATTAAGTACTGTAATCCTCTCAGGGGGTCTTATTTTTTTCAACGGGGGGGGGGGGGGAGACAACTTATTCAATTTAGCAAAATGCAAGGTTTCTCGAGGATAGACTTGTGTGGTTCCTAGTAGGCGTTATACTGCTATTTCCAACTATAAGAAAATGGTAACAATTCTCCAAAGAGAGCAAGTAAGAGTGTAAAAAGTTGAAAAAGTTAAGTACATGAAGTTGGAGGTTATGCAGCTGAAGGCAAAAAACAATTATTATATGAACTTCCAAGCATAACTGATCAGTGCACCTTCACTGTTGTAAAGCATAAGGATGAAGGGGAGGACTGGAGGGGGGATTATTACAAGAATGGTTACAACAATAACAGCAGCAACAACAACAAAAAATGTATGTAACGAAAACTTCTCCATATGAAAAATCTACACATTTCAGTCATATTTCTGTAACGGTTACCGCTTTTCTGTACCTAATGGTGTTTGATTGCATAAACATTTATGTTACACGGCAACCCAAGAGAACTACATTAAATTGCGAACGATACATGTCTGTTTCCTTTTTCTCTCTGACAATTACCTGAGTGATTATACTTAATTAATTTATTACAGTAGCTAACTTTAAGAAATAATATATAATTATTATGTGCACAAGAGAAACCTACGAATGTTGATATTATAAATTATGATTTTACCTTTGATAATATTTATAATGTTGGGATCCAGTAGGGAAAGCTCATCCCCGCCACCCCGGTTGCTAAGTTTCCCACAAATAAGCTGCTCATCAGTGAAGAAGACCCTGAGCAGCTGACAAGCCAGGGAACTCCTTGATTTACAACTGCTCTTACACATGGCAAGTTGGGCCTTGGAAAGGAAAACCCCACTTTATGCAATTAGCTCGACCATCTGCAAAACAGTATTTAAAATCTGTATTAACCATTTCTGAGAAATATTCAGAAATGTGTTGTTATTAGAAGTGTAATTACCTTTCTCTCTACAGCTACCTCTGGTGATACTCTTCCAGGTGCAACTACATCTTCAGGAGCATTTCTATTGATGCTCCCATTTGATTCTGTCAATGCAAGTTCATTAAATACTGACCTTAGCGCATTATAGTAGTACTGGATTTTTTTCCTGAGACTTGCACTAACATTTATTTAAATGTATTTAAAACAGTTTGTGATAGTCATCGTGATATTCTTAAGCTAGTATTGGGTATGTGACCAGGTTATGCAGATTTGGCACCCATTTGCACAACACGTCTCGCATATTTTTAGCAACTCCAACTTCAGATGGAATCCAATACATGATGTACCCGATAAATTAAATACAAGAACCCCCTATCGTTTCATGCCTTACCGCCTCCTGACAGTTCCAAAAAGAAAATATTGCTGAAATTGTAATTGGTTAGTTGTAAAAAAAAAAACATTTATTAAGCTTCCTTCTGATATATAGTTTGTTGGGTCATTTTATTGAAACTGGCTCGCACACAATTATGACCTCTCACGCGAAAACGTTCCGAACGGTAGCCGTTCGAACGCTGAACAGAACGGCAAGCGAACGGGTGACGAACGGCTAGGCAAGCCATTCGAAACGGGTAATGTGAACGGATGAACGGCTAATTAAAATTTTCAAATGGATGAGGTCAAATGGATGAACGGCTAACGAAAATTTTCGAACGGATGAGATCGAACAGATAAACGGCAAATGAATTTTTTCGAACGGACAAGGTCGAAGGGATGAACGGCTAATGACCTTTCACGCAAAAATGCGCTTTATTGGCTTTCCGTATTCGAACAAGATTCCGTTTAGAAGCTGTTTGAAAACCGTTTGAAAGAAAAAAAAAGTCCTCTGCTAGCTGAGCTAAACATACGGTAATCAAGAAAGCTTGAAGGTCGCCTACAGAAGCGAACTTCTTAAATTCTATCCTGTGTACAATGCGGACAGAAAAAGCCATTTCAAACAAGCTCATTTCATGCCGCTACCACACCGCAGGTCTGGGACTCCGGGACACATGGTAATAATAATTTGTAAACCGTGAAATTTCTCCATGTCACCGAAAAAGAAAACAAAGCAAACCCAGTTTCTAATTCAGAAACAAGCGACGAAAATGTACTGTTGCTAAACTATTGTGGTTTAAGGCCTTTATCTCTGTCTCAATCTTGAAGTTATTTTGAGACATTCTTGATTCACACGTGTGAATAAATTATTGACCATTATGCTGTCTGCTCTGGCTTTTGTTTCGTTCTCTTTTGTAGCTGTCAGAGGTCATTTTTTCGCCTAAATCACCTCAGAAAAGTTCGAGAAAGATGTTCCCATTCAAAGTTTCGGCTCCCAAGCAATAGTCCTGAATTTTTTTGGACCAAAACGGCGCTTTGTGTGGTTTTCGGTTGCTATGAGCGACCGCTCTTCCTAAGTAAACTCGGCTATTGAATGAAATATGAAAGGTCAATTAATTTCTTTTGGTGTTGTTCGATTTTGCTGAAATTTTAAAGTGATGAAGCTGGATTGATAAGGATGTGAATTTCTGGTAGTTGTCAACGCGCGAGTGATATTTTGCTTCAAAGGCAGAGTTTTGAAGATAGTTTGTGTAACGCGTGGGTTCGGTGTAACCTCGTAATCTGAGCTTTATGTTCACCTCGCAGAAAAACAATAGCCGGGAAAAGTCATATTCTTGACCTTTCAAACGAATATAAATTTTTATATGCTTCGCAATTAATTTTTAGGGAGAAAACATGATTTTTGAAGAGCGGTGTTTTTTAATTTTTTTTTGCGAGAAAAGTTGTGACTGGAATGAGATTTATTAAGCGAAGGTAAACAAAGAACAGAAACGTGACGACTGTTCGTGAAATGTAACAGCTTCCAAAAAAAAACTTTTTTTTTTGATTGGGCCATTCGAACGGCCGATGAATTACTTTCACGAACGGATAACTTGAGCCGTTCGAGCAGCTGACGAATTTCTCAAACGGATAGCTAGAGCCGTTCGAACGGCTGATGATTTATTCCGAACGGAGAGCTCGAGCCGTTCAAACGGCTGATGAATTTTCTCGAACGGATAGCTCAAGCCGTTCGAACCGCTGATGATTTTTTTCGGACGGATAGCTTGAGCCATTCAAATGGATGATGAATTTTTGTGAACGGCTGATAAACGGCTTACAAACGGCTATCCGTTTAAGAACGGTTAACCGTTCGGAACGTTTTCGCGTGAGAGGTCACAATTTGTTTTCCCAACGGACACCCCGGGAAGGTGGGAAGTAACTTGAACATCTGTAGATTGATAGGTATCCTTATTTTTCTGAAACAAAGTTTTTTTCAAATACATTTTTCATAGTGACTAATGTAAACATATCCAGCTCCTGCTGTCTGTTTGCTACTAATCTTCTATATTTCGCGTCCAGTTCCCCATATCGCTCTTTTAACTCAGCTAGTTCTTTACCCATTTCCTTACAGCTACTTCGGGGGCAAGGAAGAGTTGACTTAGGTTGTTTCTCTGCCCATCCACGAGCATGAGCACTGTCTCCTTTACTTTTGTCAGTGTTTTTGGATGAACTTGCAGAGCTACAGAACAGCTTTCTAGTGGCTACCAGCTGCTTGTTTGCTTTTGGAGTCTCCTTGACTGATTCTTGTGGAGAAGATCTAGAGGCTGCTGGCTGCTTTCTTGCTTTTGGAGTCTCCTCGACCGATTTTTGCAGAGAATATCTAGTGGCTACTGGCTGCTTTTTTGCTTTTGGAGAGTGGCTATCAGCTGCTTTTTTGCTTTTGAAGTTTCCTTGACTGATTTTTGCGGAGAAGATTTAGTAGCTACCAGCGGCTGTTTTGCTTCTTTCATCTCCTTGACTGATTGGTTTTTTGATGCTGCTGCAATTTAAACAGAAGCTTCAATGCATTTTATCAACTTTGTTCACTAATTCATGGAATTGATGTCTTCATGAGCATGATTATTAATAATTTAATTGCAATACAAATACAACATTCATGTCAGTGTGCTGGACAGTGTTTTAACCTTATTAACATAAAACACTCAAAAGTCAAAAAAATATGTCATGAACACATGATTATTTCAAAGCATCAACTAAATAAAATTTATACTGACTTAAAGAGCAGCAAATAATTACTTAGCCTGAAATGTCAGCTATCTACTTGGGGAAGGAGACAGATGACATTTCAGACTAATAATTACTAAAAGATTAAAATGTTTGTCAGTAGATATTCACAGTAAATTTAACGGCAGACCAATATATTCTTGACATATAAGCAATTCCTAACAATTTATCTAGAGCCAGCTCTCTGTGATCAATATCAAGTCTAACTGTCTACCATAATTTTAGAATGCCATGACAGGGTTTCCTTGACCAAGTACCATGACTTTCTGTTCTGGTATTTGAGCTTGAAGCACTGGCTGCAGTCCATGTACTCAGCAGTGGAGCATCCTTTGTTAGGTCAACTGCCTGTGTGTAATTTACATTTGTTTTAGTCTGATACTTGTTGGTTAAATTACCAACTAAATTACCAATAATAATTACAAGTTTAAAGAACAAGGTTTATTTACCATTTTTACATTAATTAATGCATCTTGTTTACCCTCCCCCCCTCACATAATTCATGAACATTTGTCTTCGACGACTGTAATACCCAGGAGAAATTTAAAACAATGGTTATGCAACATTTTAGGGGGTAAACGAGATGCACTACACATGTACAGTCTATGCAAAAATGATGAAGAGAGTGAAGAGATTGCACATGCATGGAGCTTATAGCTATATATAGACTAGTAAGAAATAATTTGTAAATATCGCTTGGAGAAACCTCTAACTGAAAAACGTTAACTGCATGCAAACCCCATTTATAAGGGCCTGTTTACATGGAGGTGGGTGACCCCAGGTAGGTGAGGTATTACCCACTTATTAAAAAAAGTGAAGCCTTGGAGCCAGTACTGACTTATAGCTGCCGGAGCTTATCCCGGTTTCTGTAGCATGAAGTGGCTAGGAGTATTTCTACTCGCCCTGGATGGGATGCTTAAGTTCATCGCAGGTCACTCCCCCGTAATTTGTTAGGTTTTCCCAACAATTCACCGGTACCCATTTATACTCCTGGGTGGAGAGAGGCACCGCGAGAGTTAAGTGTCTTGCCTAAGAACACAACACAGTGTCCCCTGGCCAGGGCTCGAACCCGGACTGCTCGATCCCGGGACGAGCGCACTAACCATGAGGCCACGGCACCTCCACAAAAATCTTTTGTCCTTGGTGGAAATCGAACCCACGACCTCCGGATTAGATCTACCGTTACTCTGCTGACTGAGTTACTAGGTCGGACCCACTTAGGTGGAGTTAAACCCATCTGTCCATACAATCACTTATTTTAATTTTATCACCCTTACATGATAGGCAGGGTGACCATATGAGAGATTGTATGGAAAGGCATGTTACCTCACTTACCTGGGCTCCCCCACCTCCATGTAAACAGCTATAGGCCCTACATGTAAATGTGTGAATTTTTTTCCTGCATAGAAAATTTAGGTTGATTACTTCAAATGCTTTGTCCAGTAGCCAAAGTTTAAAAAATTAGCCAAAAAACCCTTACCTATATTCATTGACATTTATTAACAAAATTCTTTTGAATAAATATAAAGGATTCAGCCTTGCTTCCTCTTCCAAAGTTTTTATATTGCAAGTGGTGAGTATTACATATATCTTAGAAAGGGAAAACATTCACTGTTTATCAAAACCACGTTAATTGTTTTGGTTAATTTTTATATAAAATCCACATTAATATACTTAACATCCATCAGCTATAAAAATATGCACATATCAACATGAAATTATATTATTTTCTTAGTATCAAAAAACAATAATAATTAATTTATGACCAACATCAAATACCTCTGTCAGTGATGCTTCCTCATCATCAATGCTTGTGTCTGGAAGAACAGTAAGCTTTCTTTTCTTCTTTTTATCTTTTGTCACAGTATTTGACAATTTTAAGTCAGTGGGTTTAGCCTTAGTTGTCTTTGTTGTGGACTTCTTTTTGTTGGAAGTTGATTTTTCAGGTGACTTTGCTTCTGAACAAGACTCCAGATTTACAGCCAAGTCATTATCATGATCACTTGAAGAATCATCTGTGAATGCACAAAACACAACTGCACTTACCACCATACTGGCTCTTGAAGATCTCGTTACAATACTTTTTATATGGAATGTGTTGATTATATATACACTGATAAGCTACCTACCGATTATAGCATGAAAGAGGTGATATAAAAGATAATTTGCAGAATACTATCCAATCCTTACAAACATTTCAAACTTTTAGCCTTCATGATCATGAGTATTACCATTGTTTCTGTAGTCCACTGCTTTACGCTTGCGTCCTTTGCTTGATTTCTCTGTAGAGGAGACTTCTGTGCTTGGGATTGGCAGGGAACTCAAAAGAGTTTTGACAACATTTAATTGCCATTCAGGTCCTATTGATATTGTAATTAGTACATTGAATTTTTTTAATTTCTGAACTTTCAGTGCATTTCATTCCCGGGGATACATCCCTACAAAAATGATGGGGTAATTGTTGCAACATTTAAGGCCTCTTTAGGGTTATCATCCAGGGTTATCAATCTGAAAAATGTATTAGTGACACAAATAAATTACATTTCTATTTATTTGAAAAGAAGAGGGTTCTTGCTAAATTGCTACCTCTTAACAGAGCTCAGTCACAGTATTGTGAGTAGCAGTTTAATAAGATAGGGAAACACCAAAGAGATAATGATACATGGTAAAGGAACAAGGATGCTAAGGATGGAGAAGATGGACACGGGTTGCAAATGGCAAATTTGAAAAAATGAGGCTAAACTTTTCAATCTGCACAAGGTGTGACTGAGCTCCTTTAAGGCTGGAAATGAATTTGGGACATGGCCCTTCTGGTCCCTTTAAGGGGCACCCAGTCATTTTTATAGGGGCATACCCCGTTCGGTGGAAGCGTTAAGCAGTCAAACGGGAATTTGAAAGGATCTGAAAAAAAAAAAAACTGGAATTTCCGGAGGGGAGGAAGGATTAACAATTTTGGAATACGGAGGACAAGGGGGGGGGGGGGGGTTGGTTGAGCACTTTTGAATTTCCAAAGGCAAGAGGGGATTTAAATGTTATGGATCCATATATTTTCTGAAATCATCCAATACCTTGAAATTACTAGTTTACCACTGAAACCTATTTAATGTACATTCACCTAAGCTGTATGATAATCATTGTAAGGTCACCTTTCTCTTCCTTTGAAAAATGCTCCAGCATTTGTAGCCCCTTTCTCAGAGCAAGGTCCAAGGATTTTTCATTTTCTATTAAATAGCATTTAAATTGATTTTATTACCACTTAGGGACAGCAGCCTTAAATTAAATCGTACAAGAATGTAAATACAAGTACATATGATGAATAATGTTATATACTTGAGGCATTATAACACATATACAATTATTACTCAGATATTTAAATATGCACTATCTTTTGTAGTGTACTGAATTGTCCCTAGCCCTCATGTCAAAGGAAGTGTGCGTTTTTGAACCATTTGTTTCGTATGATTAATTAGCAATGGAATTTTTTTACTGCAAAAACTGAAACGAATTCAAGACCGTTAATCTAGTCTAGCAAAAAATCTTTTCTTTTCATGGACACGGACTTTAAGTTTAGGGAAATTCTTGATATCACATTTTGAAACAATGTCATTAAACCATGCAACCTTCATTGATGATGTATCTAAGAAAACAAAGGGCTTTGCAGGGGTCTCATTAAGTTTTGAAGTAGGAGGATTCTAATCGTAGAGTATATGCAAGCACCGCTATAAACCAACCAAAGGACCAAGTAAGGGTGTCTGGGGGCATGCTTAATTAGCTTCCCCTGAAAATTTTCGAATTAGACTCTCAGAAATGCATTTATAATTGTACGTTCTCTACCCTGGTACCAGAGGTTTTTCTCGATTTTTCTCCGCTCGAGATGAGAGAGCCGCGAAACGGCGATCGATATTACGATATTGTTGTTCTGGTAACACAACGTATTTATTTACGGTTTCACAGCTTTACACAGCACTTCGTTTTCACGGCTTTCGACATGCATCGTTGTACAACTCTTGCAAGGAAACGTGAAGGAACAACGTGTGAGTCACGTGACGCTACAAATACTAACGCGGGGTACCCACGGGGTACTATTACAAGTCAAGTCTGTTCAGCTTCTTACTTAGTCTACCCGAGGGAGTGTAACAGGCTGTAACAATCGTAATATCGATCGCCGCTTCCCGGCTCTCTCATCTCAAGCGGAGGAAAATCAAGAAAAACCTCTGGGACCAGGATATACGTTCTTAAACAAACATTGCAAATAATTTACGGAGCTTTTACCTATACTAGCACAAAGTGACTTCATGAAAAACAATATTGTAACTGTTCGCAGCCTTAGAGAATTTACCACATAACTGGCTAGTTTGTTTTACATAAGTAATGTTTATGGGACAATATCAGCGAGCACTCGCGCACTGTTTGTTGTCTTTAAATGCCAGCGGGTCTAAAACACAGGTCATGGGTCATTGTTTTACCGATACTGTAACCACCCTAACCCCCTTCCTAATGCTAACCTTAGGCCTAAGTGCTACACTAAGACAATGCTTTAGGCCTAAACACTACACTGAAACAATTTTTAGGCTTAAGATTAGTATTAGTAAAGGTTTAGGTTGTTCCAGTATTGATAAAACAATGACCCGTGACCTGCGTTTTAGGCCCGCCATTTTAACACTAGGTAATTGCAGTAACCATTTTCTTATATAACTGTTAGTAAGGTCCAATAACCATACAATTCAGCGGGTTTCAAAGTTAACTGCGAGATCTCGCATGTCTCACGATAACCATTAACCAACTTTGAATTCAAAGGTCTTCACAGTTCAGTGAATCTTTTGACGTGCGAAATGCCTACATATCCGGTTTTGCAACTTAATTATGTTAAAAAGATAACTTGTATTGTAGTAGTAACTCACGTTTTGACTTTTTTACGACGACGAGGAAAATATCAAGGACGCCTTGGGCTTGATATCGTTTATTCTTGTTTTAATATATTTGCCGCCATATTAAACCATGTGCTTACGGTCGCGTGATATGTCAGGTGCAAATGTTATGTAACAGTGTGGGAGAGGGTCCTGATAACTAGCTTTGAAAACGTGGGCGATGCGTTGCAGATATGCGATGTGACCAAACTTGGAATGTATTTATCACTTTTGTTGAGAAATCCTGTGGTAATCTGTACACAAAAATATAAGTTTCCATGGAAAAAAATTTGATTCGGAGATATAATTCCTGGTTAGACTCCGCTAGCAAAGCGGCGCGGGAAAGCGGTGAAAAGAAGTTTCGGTGGCTTTTGGTTTTGTATTTGCTACAAGTACTCGAGACCTCATTTGAGTGAAGGCAGGTACTGTACTCAGTGTACACGGGTGCCGGTACCGCGGCTTCTTCTTCTAGTTTGTTTTGTTGAAATCGATCTCGAGCGATGATCTGAACTGGTGAGATTTTACTGTAAATCTTGGGACGTACATGTATACTGATATACGTGATATCAATACATTTCATATAACACTGAAAAAACTGTTTTTCATATGAAAAAAAACGTAATTTTTGATAGACTAATAAAAAAGTATGTTATATATATGGCCATTTAGGGGTAAATAATATTTCCAGTCAACTTACCTGAAGTCCGTAGGATTAAGGCAACACATGGACATCCTCCACATTTCACTTCAACCTCTTTTCCTTGCTCGAACGAAGTTCGTAAAATACACTGTGACTGCTTTCTCATTAGCAGTGTGTTATCACTATAGAAAAAGACGAGAGCTGCTTTCATGATTTAGATTTGAACCAATTTAACACTGCAAGTTTTGAAATTAGCGGCTTTGCTGATTTCCGTTGAACGACCGTTGAACGTACGTACTGCTATCGTGTCGCTGATACGAACAAAGTGCCGTTGACTTGCCTCGTACGTAACTGCCCATGCTTGATGACGTTTTCAGCACTCTCACGATTGTCACGACATGTTATATGTATATTAAAGAATTACGAAAAGGCTTATCTTGATTATCTATAATGCCTTCTGACATTCAAAGCTGAACTCCCTGCGTTGCTCACTGGGCAGATGTCAAGGTCCTCATCCCTTGCATGAAAAGCGACTTGGGGCCAACGCATTCAAAGCTGTAGCTATCGTGCAATGGTGAGACATTCCAAGAATGCCACGAAGATAAAATCGGTGAAAATGACCGCGTGGTTTGGTAATGTCACAAACATCAGTGCAGGATCGATTTACAGTTCATTCATTTTCACAATTCAGAAGGCTTCATCACGAAAACTATCAGTTAACGTTCATTGCCAGCTCAAAGCCTCTTGTCTTCAGGAAAACAGTAACATTATTCAGCGGATCAAAGGTGTCATTTAAGGTAAGACTCTAGTTCTTACACTGAAGATGTTTGGATGAACACCGCAACTGCAAAACAAAAACTTAGAAGAGCGTGTGTCTGTCATGTAGTGAATGACCGTGTATGATGTTTCATGCTTTGCAAGGATTATCAGAAACTATACTGATTCATCCAATCAGTTATAGAGCTTTTAATAATTTCTTAGGCCAAAATAATAAGGCTTGCAGTGCCGAGAAAACGTTTTTCAGAGCTCATCAACCTCTTATCTCAAGATTGATCTACTAGCTTTTTTGTCTCTAACCGTGGTCAAATGTCCGAGGCGGTTGTTGTTTTATTTGGTACATAGGGATTTCATTTATCACTGCTATCTTTGTTTAATAAGGACTTTCGCGCCCATTGCTACTACGCACGCAAATTCACATTTCATGCATCGAGCGCACGCGCACACTCCGTCTAAAATGATGGGGAAGATGGCCATTGCTACAGCTTTGTGTGGATTTAAAGATCTTGGACATTTGGTGACCCCTACATTTCTTTCCAGAAACAGATTTTATTTTCAATGATCTACACATCGTCCAGAAATGAACAAAAGCTGAGCGTGGAAAGTTAAAAAATTCAATATTCCTGTCCACGGGACATCAAATCCTGCCATCTTGCGACTGCAAGGTGCGTGAAACTGTCGTTAAATTTGAACTTGTTCTTTAAGGAACCTCACCAGTTGACTAAATTCACTTATATTTGGCAGAGAGCATTTCAATTCAAAGATCTAATTGCAATATTTTGGGGCTTACAGTCACTGTGGCCTTATTAGCTAACAGAGCCCGATTTTTCAGATTTGGGGTATTTTTCGGGGCAATATGTTCTCTCCAAAACGAAGTAGGTGACCCCCAATTTTTTTGGCCTTTTTCGCAAAAGTACATCATTACATTTCCGCCAGGCGAGTTTAAAAAAATCTGTGCGTGGGAACTTTGGGTTTTAATATAAATATTTTTTGTGTTCTTTCCTAATGAGGATAATTTTGTTTATAATCTAAAGGTATGCATGCTCGCAAAAGGTTACCTGCAAAAGAAAGAGGCTCATACCGTGCCTACCTAAAGGACCCAAATGTTTCCCCTTCAAAGCTACCACGAACATCACTTTATCGACGCAAAAAAATTAACAAACAGGCAGCTGGTGAAAGTCCCACAGATTCCTTTTTAACTCGTAAAGTGCATGCGCGAAACGAGTTATTGTGAGTTGTGGGCAAATGTGTCCCTTGATGGGCTGTAAACTTTATGCAAATTAGGTACTCTCGCCGCTTACTTTTAAATTGCTGTCTATCTTAAATTAAAATAAGCTGTTTTAAAGGGCTAAATTAAAAGGTATATTAAAGTTAAAGAAGATTCGGCTACCAAAATCGTAAAATCGATGAGCAGCACAAGTTCTCACTGGATGCTGAATTCGTATGGATTTTACAGAGGAAGTCGTTGAAGTACGGTTTTATGGTATGGTATATTGGTGAGTGAAATGACATAAACACAGAGCTATTATATTGTGTATCGCTAAAAATAAAGGGGAAAAAAAGAGAAAAAAAAGAAACTAAAAATATCGGCCGACACCCGGAGTCGATCGCGGTACACTCGAACGGCAGAAATGCTCCGTACCACTGAGCTATGTCAACATGACATGCACGACGTGGAAAAAATAAACATCCTGATTAGTATCAACTATATTAACGACCCCAGACAACTCAGCGGGCTCGAGTCTGTACGAGGATTTTCTGGGGCTAATTTGTCCTTTACCAAACATCTGTCAGTGAGTATATTTGGTGTTTGTGGATTTTTCGGACACTCGGGAGTGCTTTTTTTAAGGCCTAGAGGTCACATGTGTTCATTCGTCGGCAAATAGAGTCGCAACGTTTGTTTTGAGGGAAGGTCCTTATGGCTTGTTTTGCAACGGGACTCTTCGCAAGCTACACACAACACAGTTAAGCCTAAACAAGATGATTAGTTCAAGAAGCTTGATTTCGAAGAAATCGGAGTGAATCAACGTAATAGTTAAAGAATACATTAATTGTCGCGATCACTGACTGGATCTGGAGAGAGTTTAACATTCACCATTACAAGCCGTTTGTGTTGGACGTTTTTCGACATGGTGAAAGAAAAGTTGTTGACACCGTTTGTCTTGTTATTTTTCCTTTGATTTCCTTGAAGAAAGACTAGGTATCCAGCCTGAACGGGAAAGGAGTCAAACTGCTGTAGTTTTGAGGCCAGAAAGTTCTGACAAGGAAATTAAGGATGCTTTTGAAGGTAAATACAAAAGTCCGTGTGTTTGCACAGTCGGTGTTCAGTGAGTTTTGAATACAGACTGCGAATTTAAAGCAGTTTCCTGGACTTCACAAAACAAAAAAGGTAATGTACAGTATTACATCCAAGTTTAATTCAAATGTTTGAACCACGAGTAAAGCCACGGCCGATAAATTGACTGCGAAAGCTGTCAGCAAAAACTCAAGCTTCCGCACGTGAAGAATTAATTTAAACATGCTGTCACTATCACAGCGAAGCACGTTTGCGAAATTTTGAACACTTTTTCCTTTTTAAATAGTTTTCTTCTGCCTCATCTTGAATGAAAATTTATTGTTATTGAACTTTCTGTCGCATTTCTTTCATTTGGTAACCTTTCTTTGGCAAATTTAGGTATTTAAAGTTAACAGTATTTTTGCATCGTGGATTTCTGCATATTTAATTTACAGCTACCTCCGCGGCCGTGTTTGTTTACTTTATTCGCGTGATTCAAGTACAAGTGTTGAGTTTTATTCAGCTGCTACAAAACACCTGAGAAAAGAACTAAGTGGGCACTAATTTTGCACATTTGAAATACGATTTATCACAAAATAATTGGCTATTTTTGTCGTCTTTTTTTTGTTTACGACTTTCATCTTTCTTTCACTTACGCTGTATTATTTGTCACAGACGAAGAAATTTTCGGACTTTTTTGTCTTAAAATATTGTTGTCTAAATATGTCTTTTCGCTTTTATTTTCCAGTATTTTCTCTAATGTTAACTATCCACTATAGTAAATGAATTGAAATTTTGTTGTTTTCAGTGTCGTTTTGTCCTCCAAAGTCAGCATAATTATTAATGCCTTGAAATCTGATCTTAAACATGGTTGTGGTTACTGGGCATATGTTTTTTACTCTCCTTATGCTGGCTCTGAGATATATCAAAAAAATTCCAGGGAATAAGGGGTAGGCTGTGAATCATTACGTCACACCCAGATTTTAAATTTGAATCCGAGGAAGCGGAACAAGTCGATTTCATTTTATTGAAGTAAAAGTCTACTTTTGGCATGTCTAAGTGGAGGCGTTCATGCAGCATTTAAACATTAACTTTAAATGGCACCTGGAACTGAGCTCTTTCCTGTGGATACTATAGGCAACTTGTCAATTCTATATCTTCGTTGTTGGTATACTTCATTGGTTACGTGAGCTGGAAGTCTTTTCCTCTCAGTTTGCTTAATTTTCTCTAACTTCCCTTGACAAAGGAAAATAACCTTCGTTTCCTCGTCGCCTTGTAGCAACTTGGAATGAAAATATCTCCTAGACTTTGCATTTCACTGAATGTCTACATCGGAAACTTCCATCAAAAATGTCTTGAACATGGCCTTGTACAATCCTTACAAGCACAAGATGACAAGTTCAGTTTGCAACAAAACTTAAAACTAGTTTCTGTTTATCTCATTTGATAAAGAGAGAATGATTAATGTTTTCATTAAGACAGTATTGCCTGGATTTTTCAATATTTTCAATGTTCACTTTTTAACAACATTTGCTGCCAGCTATTTCTTGGTGAACCAGAAACAAAAATTGAAAATGTTTAAAGCATGACATCGTCCACCCTTGCCAAATGTATAAGCATGATCGTTTCAATTGTAATTCCTTCTTATCCAGCTCAGTATTACTTTTTTTCTTTGGTCGGTTATGAGTGAACACTGAACCACTGCTCGTACTCTAAACATGAAAATCAGCCACAATATTCCCTAAACCAAATAATATTAAAGATAATCCAAAAAATATTTCAATTAGTTTGTTCACTTTACGAGTTTGCTCACAAAGCACTTTAATTATCTGATAGCTATAGTCTGGCTATGAATAAAGATGAACAAACAGAACAAAATCCCAAGGAACAGTTCAACAAAGAATACGAAGGTCCTACCTCGAGTAACAAATTAAGTGGAGAATTAGCCAGTGGCACCCTAGGCGAAGACATATTAGAAACAGAAGTAATGGAAACTGAGGAAGGGGAAACGAAAGTCCCCTTTTTAGATCAAAGCACCTTGGACTCTCCAGAAGACATAAGCTTGGATGACTATGTCGAAGAAAATGATGAAACAGGAGACAAAAATGATGACGATGATGATGATATCATTTTGTTGGAGGAAGTACTGGATCATGAGGACAACTTTGAGAATGCTGATTCAGAGGCATATGATGATGCTGAAATAACTATATCAGAACAACCCATTTTTGATGGTTCCCCATTGACTTTAACGATGCATGTAATTGCCATAATTACATTTGCTATGACAGAACATTTGTCTGGAAGCACACTTGCACATCTGCTTACTTTGATCTGGTTGCATTGTCCAAAGCCAAATAACTGTGTTAGGAGCCTGAGGCAGCTTTGGGGCTCTTTTAAGGATTTCCAAAACCCTATTGAATGGCACTACATGTGTACGAACTGTCAGAAGTATATTGGTAAAAATCAACCTTGTTCAACTGAATACTGCATGCACTGCTCTCATTCCTTTAGAACAGGAAAATTTAAATCTTGGCACCCTTTCATTGTTTTTCCAATTGTACAGCAGTTGCTTTGTTTTTTTCAAGACAGATTTTTTGTAAGCCAGCTGGATTACAAATTTAAACACGAGAGGGAGAAAGAGGAAAGCCGAAAAAACAAATAACATTGAAGACATAATCGACGGCAAAAACTATAAACATTTTTTCATGGAAGGAGGATTTTTAAGGAATCGCTATCATTTAGCTTTTCAGATGAATACAGATGGAGTGGCGTTGTTCAAGTCTTCGACTTTCAGTATCTGGCCTGTCTATATGATTATATGCGACCTACCACCTACATTGAGGTATACAAGAAAATACAGAATTTTTGCAGGGCTTTGGTTTGGCTATACAAAACCAATATTTTCAACATTCATGCAGCCCTTTACTAAAATTGTGCAGCAACTGTACCGTGATGGTTTTTCAGTTACGATTCCCACAGAAGACAAACCCGTAACAGTGAGAGGGATAACAATCAGTAGTTCAATGGATGCCCCTGCCAAGTGCCTCTTTATGTGTATGGTGCAGTTTAATGGTCAATGTGGATGCCCCTACTGTACTTCAAGTGGGTCGAATGTCCGCACCGACAAAGGTGGAAATTCTAGGGTATATCCGTACGTGAGAAAAGCAGATCGTGTAACAGACATGCAAGAAAGGACCCATGAACGAACCTTTCGAGATGCCTCATTGGCAAAGGAACAAAAGATTGCTGGCCAAAAAAATTTTGCAGTGAATGGAATCAAAGGCTTAAGCACTAGTTTTGCACTTCCGGCATATGATGTCATTAAGGGAACAAGTATAGACTACATGCGCACAGTTCTTCTTGGGATAGTGAAAATGTTCATGTCACGCTGGTTTGATACTGCTTACAGGCATTTTCCTTACTATTGTGGAGACAAATTATCCATCTGTGATTCACGCAGAGCCAATATCAAACCGCCTAATCATATCAGCAGAATACCTCGAAGTCTCAACGATCGAGTGCACTACAAAGCATCCCAGTATCAGACTTGGCTGCTGTACTACTCATTACCTGTCATGCGAGGTATTTTACATCAACTGTATTTTGATCATTTTATGCTTTTGGGATGTGCTGTCTTCACTCTCTTAAAGACTAGCATCTTGGAGAGTGTCATACAGGAGGCTAGCCAACTATTGGAACATTTTTGTTTACGTGCTAAAAATCTTTATGATGCCCGTATTGAGACATTTAACCTGCATCAGCTTCTTCACCTTACAGATTGTGTTATAAACAATGGTCCTTTATGGTCCTGTTCCTGCTTCTTTTTTGAAGACTTAAACGGCGATGTGCACAATCTGTTCCACGGGTCACAAAATCCTCAGTCCCAAATCATCAAGGCTGTTTCAGTGCTCCAACATTTACCTGGTCTGCGCGACAGCCTTCCTGTGTCCGAAGTGAAAACATTCTGCAGTATGATGGTAACCAGGAAGGAAACTGGTTATGTCACTGAGGTTATCAGCGAAATGAAACAACTCTATGTGGTTGGAACTATAGTTCAACACTCTGCAAATCTCCTAGTAGCAGAACAGCAAGAGGTGCATCTTGCTTTAGGAAATTGTAACGATGAGTTCACTGAAAAGCCGGATCTGTTTGCTCCCCTGAAGCATGGCAAAGATGTTATCCACAGCGAACTATACACAAGAGCCACCAAGAGAAATAGTTCAGTGGTTGCTTTCCAGCACAAGGGTCAATCTAATGTTTGTTTTGGAGCTATTATGTACTACCTAAGGTGCAAGTTACCCTGTTCAAATGCACTATGTGAAGATTGCTGTACTTGTAGCAACAAAACCTTTTTGGCTATGATCAGGAAATTTCAAAGTGACCCTAGGGACCTACTTAAGTCAAGCAGCTTGAAAGGGCCACAAGCTGTTGCTAATCATCTGATTGTTGTCGCAAGAAATAACTTCACGCTTACTTGTATTCCTGTTTCTCATATCCTCTATAAATGCTCTTTTGTTGACATTGGTTCAGACCATCTTTATGTTGGGCTTGCCCCAAACAAAATTGAAAGTGATTAGTTCAGAGAATTCAGCAACAATATATTCCTGTTCTTGAGTGACCCATAATACATGTGTATATCTGTAACCAGTGTTTTTGGTATGTCATTTTCCTTGAACAAACTGAGCTACCTTTTGGTATGTCTATAGTGGGTATATACTTGGTATGTCAAGTCACTTATTTTTTCAAGATTTGCCTATGACTTATGTTTTTGGTATGTCATTTCCCTCTGAAAAAGTTGGCTACTTTTTTGGTATATCAGTAAGATAAGTTTTTGGTATGTCATTTCCCTCAAAAAAAGGTGGCTACTTTTTTGGTATATCAATAAGATATGTTTTTTATATGTCATATCTCCTCCAAAAAATTTGCTCCTTTTTTGGTATGTCCTAAAGTTATGTTTCTGGTATGTCTTGATTATTCAAATGATTAAGTTCTTTTTAAGTATGTTTTTAACCTATGTTTTAGGTATGTTTTGAAAAATGACATATCTAAAACATACTAGAGTCACTTACAACACACCTTGGAAATACCTTAGACAGACCAAAAACATACTTAAAATTTTGTATGGGCAGACACATACGGTAACTTACAGATCTTATACATTGCTTACATGCGAGTACATAGGAGCAACATACGATGGCAGAAGGGTAATAAAAATAAATGTACCAATTTTCTTTTTACATTTCATTGTTGCAGGTGTGCGGGTCATGTCTCGCACACACATTTGAGCGCACAAGTGCATAAGTGCCACATGTGCATGTGTACTACACACATGGGCGTGTGCCACATACATTTATACATCATACGCACACCACACCCACACACAAAGCAACGCGAGTGCTGATATGATATGATGTGGCGTGGCGCATTCAAAAAACGCAGATTTCGATCGTTGCGCACATGATTTAGCACACACAAATGTCTCATACAATTATTTCCCTTGAATTAATAGCGTAGTAAAAGCTTTGGTGTCTGTGCATGGTGTGCTATTACGGGATGTGGTGGGAGTCGTGTCTCATAAAATCTAAGAAACGTCATTATTTAGACAAACTCCAGCCATGGCACTTTAATGGTGATAGTGTGTGGTGCATGGCTTATATATAAACTGCTGTATTTTGCTCTAATTAATCTTCAAAGTTGTAATCGGTAAGTGTAGTCAGACAGTTAATGAGCAACTCATTTTAAGTCGTCTTCACTAAAACCACCAATTACAAAATTGATTGCAATCACTATAGTAACCAATTTAAGAGACTGACTTTGAAAAATTGTGGAAGTGTAGTCACAAGTGACTATTTTGAAAGAAACTTAACAGCCACTTTGCATGCTATTTCTCCATATTTCAGTAATGAATTATGATACTTAAAAATGACTATCAACAGCTATTTTTCAAGGAAACTTTTACTTTCGTTGGGAATTGTAATGGTTATGATTAATTTGTAACAGGACATGGCATTGTTCATTTCAGTCTGTAACCATGCTCATGATTATCAAGTTGGACTCCCGCTTTGCGGTCATCTGATTTTGTTAATCACTTGTATGCTCACAGACTGAATTGGACTTCACTAAGTCTTTAATTACCATTTATTTTTATTGATCATCACATGAAATAGGGCCTTTTACCTATCTACCAATAAGGGTTGTATGCTTTTTGAGCCCCCCACCTATGCTAATCTGTACTCATACTGGGATTGTAAGAAAATTGCTCACAGAGCTATATGAGTTACCTTATATGGTCATTAACCTTAAATACCAGAAAAAATTTCAGTAATATAATGATAAACACCATTTCCAGAAACATCCACATAAGTGAAGTTAACTTTGTATGAAATTGTCTCATTATTTTCCTCATGAACAGAGGTCTTTATTAAGTGGGTTAACTGGATAGAAAACAAAATAATGGGCATTTTTGAGGAAAGTACAAAACATGGACCCCGTCAGGAACCGGGTCCATGGACTGTGTCCATGGACCCCTATTTTTACTACCCCTAAAAATGCTGTAGTAAACAATAATAAAATAACAATAAAATAAAATAAATAAATTTTAAAAAAATCAATTCACAGTAATATTGCAAATTCAGTTTAATTAAAACTATTTAAACTATTTGTGGATAATTTCTTGTAAAGACCTGTAATACAAACACATGGAATGACTTTGTGGAGACATGCACAGGCTTGAAGTCGAATGTTTTGTCATGAGCAGTCTTGAAATAACAAAATTTGCAATGTTAAAAACAATTTGACTTTAGCTCTACAAAGGTGTGTCTGAATATGTTAGTTTTCGTGTTAGGAAAATGTTGCAGTCTATGACTAAATTGTTACACAACAACTGGTATTTTTAGGGGAAATTTTCATTCTGGACAGTGCGTGGCCTGTTTGAGTTGTTTGGTCAGGATGCGAGATGACATGCTTTTGTTTACTGGGACAACATCCATGTTTTGTACTTTCCCAGCATTTCGGTGAGCACATAGAAAATGTCCATTCAAACAGTTCATTTTAATTTTGTGGTAAAAACTGTGAACAAAGCACTTACATGCACATGATGACATATTATCTCATTAGCATGGTTAAAAAAGGATCATGTTGTGACTCAAAATTGAGGCGAACATGTCGAAGACACTTCATTTGAAATGTCTAATTGAGTTATTTTAAGCTGCCTTCAAATCAGCAAGTTTTGCCTTTACTACACGGTAATCCATTATGACTGTCTTTACCTAGTGAGTGATAATTGATATAAAGGGGATCAGCCACTTGCAGTAGTATAAAATTAACATCAACAGTACTTCTGCTACATATGTCAATAACAAGTGAAATATGAATATTTGTAATCACTGTCACTGGATTTTCCATAGTGATTGTTTACAATAATCTCAGCCAAACTTCATTTTTGCCAATACTGCATGCCCATGAATGCATAATGGTTTCACAGGTACATGCAGTAGTTTTGTAAACCCACACCAAACTGTGACTTTCAGCTATTATATAAAAGTACATTTGATGAGTTGTACACAGTAAGGAAAACAGTTTGAAATATAAAAAATGTTCTCTGCTAAAATTAAAACAAATCATGCAGCTTTTGGATGCCCAAGGCAGGGATCCTCTTTGCAAAACAATAAGGACAAATAATGCCTCATGTTAAACAACCAAAAGTTGGATATTGTTAACTTAAAATGAATTTTTTTCCCAGAAAATTCTGCAATTATAACTACAACAACACTTGGCAATTCAAGGGGTACATGGTCATGCTTATAACTAAAAGAGCTATAAATCCTTTGGTCTCATTGTAATTCAATATGAGCAGATTATGATCCTCATATATATAAAGTTAAGCTTAAGTACTTCATAATACATAGAAATCTCACATCAGGCTTTCGCTGACTAAAAAACGATAACCAGTCACTTCGAATCCTTGAAGCCACAATAAAGAGTATCAATCGTCGGACAGAAAACTGAAGATCGCAGCTCCTGGACAAATGAACCACGTGCTTTAGTTGTCAAAGACACGATAACATTGTACTTTTGCACTAAACAAGTTACCACATAAATATATGTTTCATTTTTCTTCGCTGCCTTTGTTTGTGGATGAGGTGACAATATAAGCAGTTGATGGGGCACAAAACGTACTTAAGAGCCAATGCCTATAAAAATCAAGCAAAACTGAAATTTCGTGGTCAGAGCCGAAATTTTTTTTTCCGCTGATATTTTGCTCATCAGTAACTATTGGTAAGTAACTAAACGTGATGTAGTTTGTTTTCAGAAAGGCGGCTTCCGTTTGGAGGAAATCGATAAAATCTATTTTCGCTGTCGGCAACTTGAACACGGCCAAAATTTGACACGAAATAGGCCGTTCTCAAAAATTCTCTTGCACGCAAAAGGGAAGAAAGCGAGCTAAAATATCTTCTGATACTTTAGTTCATAGAGGGTTTTACTTCTAGTTTGGTGGTAAATATTGAACTTAGAAGTAATCTGGTCGGCAAACAATAACATTTTAAAACTGCTTTATCCTTAACAGACAAAAATTTATATTTTAGCTGACAGTCGCGATTGAAATTTTAGGTATGTGCTACACCTTGGGTTACCCTGAGACTCAAGCCATAAGATCTTTAAGCATTGAACTAAAACATATGTAAAAACTGACTTGGGTAATTCAGTTTGCGCTTCACACGAACTCTCCGAAATTAAACAAAATTTGGTTGAAATATGAGACCATAAGTCGCGGTTTGTTGGTGTTTACGACGGCTTGCCGCTACTCTCGCAAGACCTACTGTACTTATAACTCACAAAAAACTTGTTAACAAATTTGCGTTTACAAAATTACCTTAATGTCTTATCCTTTTCTTGTTGACTTTAACTTTGCTACGGGCAATTTGCTTCCTGGATTATATCCTTGTTTCTTCTTCCCAATGCTCAACGAACTCAACGCAGCATTCGAACCTTCACACTTCACCCGTGGACTTAATCGAGCACTTATCAGAAACATTAATTAGTTTCTATCAATCCTTTCTTTTCGATCCAATTTTTACATCTTGTACAGTTTCAATAAGTTTAGCCAAACGTTCCAGTAGCCAACGAGACATTTGTCTTCGATAGCTGTAGTGTTGCGTGACAGAATAAAATAATTCCCACCGGGAGGGTGAGAAACGACGCGAAAAAGGAGCTATTTCCGTTGTTTTAGATTGCACTTCAAGTAGACATTTTGTTATTTTTCTATATTCTTTCTATATTCTTTTCTACATTCTTTTCAAAATTCGACTTTTAATCAAATCGTATGTTTTTTTAATTTATTTTTCTTCGTCAAGTCGTAAATGATTGTGTTCCAGTCTACAGCTCCACGAATATTTTCGCAATATCGTTTTGCTTGAAGGAGAGCAAAACTCCAAGGCTGTCATGGAGGTCTTGCGAAATTAAAAACAAAAAGTTTTTAAAAAATTATAAACAAAAAATCGAAAAAAATCTCTTTGTGTCGAATTTTTTGAGACTTCTCGTGTAAAGCGCTGTACTCTTAAATAAAATCATGCCGATGTTTATTTCCTTACCTACATATAGGCAAGTCTTTCAGACAGACACTAAAATATGACATATATGTTCTGACATATCACAGATACGCAGTTTAAACTTTTCCCTGACCGGTGCATTTTTTGCCATAGGTGATCAGCCTCTCGATGTAAGGAGCTTTCCTCTTCACTTTGATGTCAGTTACAAGGATATCAAAGTAGACACACTGAGATATCCTGAAGCATCTGCATTGCAAATTTTGACAGCTTTGAATCTGCAATAAGTTCGCAAATGTTATAACTGTCATAGCAGATGGGGTGACGGAGGGCAACTTACGTCACTCTCAGTCATTGGATTGGAACAAATAATTTTCAAACTGATAGCTTAAGGGCACACAAGACCAGTGAAGGACACGCTATGAGCTCAGCAGCTAAACGTGCAAAGTGAGAGTTGCTGCTGCATTGAGAGAAAAAAAAAAAAGAAACACAGCGTACGAGAAACAGCGCGGGGAAACCTCCTCGCTCCAAGCCCCTTTCCCATTTTGCCTCTCAATCGTCTTTCGCGTCAGCGCGCTGCAGCCTGAAGGCCTGCAGTTCAAAAGTTAAGCCTTTATTGAAACAGTTCTAGACAAAACTACAAAAAAAAACCCATCACCATTCCTGAGGTATTTCTAACGAGGATATAGGTTCTGACAATAGAGATCTGTCCTGCCCTCTATTATCTAAAAAGTGAAGCCTTGGAGCCGACTGGCTCATAGCAGCCTGAGGTTATCCCCGTTTCTGTAGCATGAAGCGGCTAGAAGTATTTCTTACTCCCTCTGGACGGGATGCTGGTCCATCACAAATCGCTCCCCTGCAATTTGTCAGGCTTCCCCAACAATTTTCTTTAAAATTCAAACATCTACTAATCGTGTGGGCGTATCAATTTTTTGTAAGCGAATCTACATACAGGAAAATCTACAGGATTCCAATTATATGTAAAAAATCGACTCGTAACTACCCCGGTCCCAGAGGTTTTTCTTGATATTTCTCTACATGAGATGAGAGAACCAGAGCCGCGAAGAGGCAAGAAAAACCTCTAGGACCAGGGTAACTCGTAAGCCACACATGTCCGCACCACAGACCTATTTTTATAATTATTGTTACTAAGAATAAAAATAGGTCCGCAATGCGTACATGTGTCTAGTGCTGGGTAATTGAGTAATGTGTATATCCGTCATAGAGTACTGGGCTGGGTTGTTCGAAAGCTGGATAATGTTAACCCAGGGTTAAATGTTAATTGAAGCATTACGTTTTTCTTATTTAGAAATGTTTTTTAACTCTAATGTTTGGTGTCGGTTGAGATTACTGCAGCTCAAAACTGAAGGGCAAGCAATATAGACAGAACACCTCACCAAAAAATTTCAAAACTGAAATCAAAATTCTCGCTAACCCTGGGTTAGCTTAATCGGGCTTTGAACAACCCGGCCCAGGTGTGGAGGCTGGGGTATAATGTGAAGCTCCAACAGTCTAGCAAAGAAATATGGCTAGAACTAACAAATGTGTTGAAGGTGATATAGAAAAATAAGGAGGAGTACTGAGAGGTTGGTCTGCTTTTGTGGTTGAAATTAGTTCAGACATTTTTGTGGAAGTAGTGCTAACTATTATGAGTTTGTTATTTTTAACATCACAATCAATGAAAACAACTTTATTTCAGGGCAACTCGTTGTAAATGAATGGGGAAAAAAATTGTGTAATTTTTTAAGTTACTTAAAGAAGCGTGTTTCTTCATACATATAAATTAAAAACAATTAAATGCAAAATTCATAAGAATAACTAAATGGCGGTCAGGAGACTAACGTTTTCAACTACTCTACTTCATCAACTATAAATGATAAAAGGATGGCGAAGTAAACAGTATAGAGTCTGTTCGGGTGACATCATAGAATTTTTGAAAACGAGGCGCGGCCATCTTGGAGGAGTATTATATTCAACATGGCGGCTGTAGGCCGGTAAGAGATTTATTCTCTGAAGCATATTCTTTCTGCATACAGCGAGTCACTGAAAAATAACACAAAGAGAAGACTTATGGAGAAGATATCTGTTATTTGCATGGATCCATCTATCATTCGGCAGCCAAAATATACTCCCGAATGCCTTAGGTATCGTGTGATCTTCTCTTTCCTCAGTCGTTCTTGAAACTAGACTCTATACGAAGTAACACTTCAAGAATTTCAAGAGCTTATTTGCATTCTATCACATGGAGTAGGGGTTTATTACGTCGTTCATGCAACAATAAGGCATTCTCAATGGGTGAATGATTCTTGCGTGCAGTTCTGAGTTGTCAAATCAAACCGGCGTGTCTTAGTTTAATTAATCATGTATCCATTTTGTGAGACAAGGGAGACGGGGACAAGAAACATCAAATCAGTGACCTTCTCAAAGTATATTATAAAGTTGATTAAAAGTTGTCTGATGATGAAATGAAGGTATTTGGAAGAGAAACTATCAGTTCTTTTAGACAAAGAGCTGGGTGTATAGGAGATTCCAGATGCTCTTGCAAGCAGTCACACAGATCTATCTCAGCCCTCCCAGACTCTGATTAAAGCCATATGCTATCCAAATATTTTTTAGTTTAGCACAGCAGCCACCAAACATGACTGCAAACATGAAGAATCAACAATTGTAGGATATGAGCCGAAAACAATAAAAAAGTCATGTAAACTTTGTTGATACCAAATGTGGCCATTATTCCATGCCACTCCTGATTTCTTGCAAGTGTGACGGCTGTAGACAGGGTTGTGGAGAAGTGAAGTGCCCATATTGCATTGATGGCACTAATTTTGACAGCTATATGCAAAAGAAATCCTTTTGTTTGGAGAAAAAAAAAACAGTTCTGTGTTCAATTTGAAAAGAGATTATGATTATTATCAGGCCTAGCAACAAATCCACACTACTGACTATGACTACTTAGTTTTCATTTAGGTTGCTCTCAAGGTCAAATTGTTAAGCTTGCAAAGAAAGTCAGGACAATTAATGTTGTCCCTGTTCAGCAACAACAAAATGGATCAGGTTGTGGAGCTATATGCCATTCCCTGCTAGCAGAGGTTCTTTTCCAGGAAATGTTGTTAAAACTCAACTCTGATTTATTGACTCCTTGCTCGCAATCACTACAAGGGGAATGTATGATTACTCTCGACCGCGTGCTCGTTTGATTGACAGATGTCACAACACTACATCTCTCCCCTCCTTGATAATAGACTTACAGTCACATATTGATTAACTACATTTGTAGATCAAAACTTTACAATAATCATCAACAACGATAAGCATGCCCTCTGGTTACGCGTCTCTTAAAGTGTTCAGTGGTCATGCTAGTAGATTATTTGAACGTAATCTGAGAGCCTCGCTGGGGGTCTCCTTTGTCTCTGTGACCTCCGCAGGCTGCAGTTGTTTGCACCTGGGGGGTCTGGATCTTCCGCTTGTTCTGCAGGGAAGTCCTCTAGTTCTTCCTGTTCTCTGCAATCTTCTTCAGCTTTCAGGTTAGGCGGGATGACTTTGAACATGGACGAGTCCCGAGTTATGGACTTGAAACCGTCGCTAGCTGTAACCATAGATCCTTTCTTTTCCTCTACAACAAGGGGCTCTGGGTTAAAAGGAGTGCTTAATTTGTTTTTCTTTGGTTGCATCACAAGCACTGTGTCTCCTGGTTTGATATCACTTGGTTTTGTGCCCAGTTTTGAGTCTGCATACACCTTGATCTTTGACTTCTGTTCTGCGTCTCTCTCTGCCATAATCTTTCGAGTCTCCTGTAAGGTCTGCTGTCTAGCTGGTGCTGGTGATACTTCTGGCAGGGTGGTCTTGAGTTTCCCTCCATTCAGTGCTTCACTTGGGGATACATTCGTGGTTGTGTGCGGTGTAGCACGGTACTGTCTGAGAAATTTGTACAGTTCCTGTTTCCAATT
>JAHPZR010002727.1:110000-122753 GCA_019787425.1 Platygyra sinensis
CCAGCGCATTTTGAATTTCGAAGTTATGGCGGTGCGTGACATAACCCTGCGATTGCGTTTGTCACAAAATATACACTTATCTCTTGATTTTTAGCTATTTTAGGAGTTTAAGTATCAGGAAAAGTACTTTTGTAAATATTTTTTGGCTCGGTTCAGATAATCAGCTCACTAAATAGCCAAAGTAAGTTCCAGATGTTTACACTATTTACTGGCCACCATGTTGGAGGACTAAAGAGGTCCTCCAACATGGTGACCCCATACTAAGCTCTGTAATTTTGTGCAGCTCATTTCGACAAATATCTCAACTTTGGGAGAACGCACACACCTTAAACTTGGATAACTGTCTTCCTTATTTATCGTTTGCAATATCTCAATTTTTTGGCTTCATTCAATGCACGGTTTTTGATTTTATTTTTTATTGCATGACACTGCACACACTCTATAGCTCACTTTGGAAAAGAGTGATAGCCTGGGAACAAAGTCGCACCGCAAGCACTTATGGGATTATTTGGGGGACACGGGTAAAAACAAACATGGCAGAATTTAGCGTGGAATGTGATTGTGGTGATGACAGCAAGATTTTAACAGAAGTAGATAATAATGAGATCAAAGTAACTGTTATCGAAAGTGGAAAACCAGAAAGCATCAATCTTAGAGAAGAAGATGTACCTGGAGCAATTTTGCCTCGAAAAAGACCAGAAGAATGTGCCGTGAAACAGCTGCAGCGATGGCTCCTTTGCTGTGGAGCTAAAACAACTGGAAAGAAAATGCAGCTTGTTCAAAGGTAGGAGAACTTAAGGGTCATTTGAAAACTTCTTATTACTGTCCCTGTTCTTTTCGTTACGTTATTAAGCCATGATATTCCAATAATATTACCTGTATCTACTTTGGTAATTTTTTTTGTTTTAGATTAAAGGACTATATTGCTGGTGGCCTAAGCTCCAAGATTATGGACCCTGATGGTGGAATCCATTTAGCGAAGCTAAGGCTAGCATGGGACTCGTGGAGGAAATTAACGCTAAGGAACTCAAAGAAAACTTTCCAGTAGATGGCTTTACAGAATATTTAAATATTCTACCTGCTATATCATTTGGTACAATATGGAGGTATATGATTGAAGAGAGTGATGCTGAGAAGTAATTATCCACTGCTAAACCTCTCGTCAAGGGATACAACTTTTTTAAATCTGGCCATGTCCTTAGCATTAAATGCAGGGAGTCTGATGGAAAATGTTACATAAAAAGTCAAGTTCTTCCATCAATGAAAAAGACTGTTTTGTGTAATTGCTATATTGTTTTGAACAAATGTGGCAGTGTGATGACGGCTTATGACAGCTAAATTCAAGTGGACTTGTTGAAATAAAAATTGTCTTCCTAAAGGAGAATGAGACTTTGTACCAAGCACTTGTCAGAAAGAGAATCTTTCTTCCTGGTTCAACGGATGGACACCTGGTCATCAACCAACAACACAAGTATCACTATCAAGTGCAGCAACAGATGTTTGTTACACAGAAATCATGGGTTGATCTGGTGGTAAAGGGAGTTAAAGATCTTCCAGACAGATCAATTGAAGGCTTCGGTGGAAAAAGGGTGTTAGGTTTTTTACTCAAAAGTGAACTGTGTCAAAAACGCTCCAAATTTCGCATGCAGTTTTGTTTACGTGTGTCAAACAATGTTCTGCATGTTTTTTCCCTGAAGTTTGCTTCCTTTTTGAGATATTACGTATGCGAAAAAACACATTTTTCCAAGGGCATCCTCTGGGGACCTTTTGTTGGATGAAAAACAAAAGAAACCTTTTGTTTCCCTATGTGATGAAGTCACTATAATACCTTAATTCTCTCACTACTGCTTTGTTAGCTCAAGCGGATAAGGCGTTGAACGGGCCAGATTCAAATTTGTTTTGCCGAGACACTGGTTCGATACGAGGTCGCTCAATTTTTTTTTCCATTCTGTTCCTTTACTTCTTTCAAAAATCAAGATATCTATTTTAAAAAATTGTGTATAAAGCTGGAGTTTGGAGAGATTTTTAATAGAGGTCATTGCGATGTGAAACACAACATGTGAATTTCGATCGAGCATCAAAGCAAAGAGAAGTGATACATTACAGCTCTTTCGATTAATATCTTAAGCATTGTGTTTAAGTACCTTGTAGCCTGCCTGATGGTTGATAGGCATCGTAAAGCCTTGATAACCCGTAAGTCACCAACACGTTTTAAAGAAGCAAAATGTGTTCTGTAACTTCAAACGCAACTGATATAAGCAGCAAGTTATCTTCGTTTGAAGTCAGGTCGATCCAGGCAGCAAAGTCCAAGAGCAGTTCTTGCCCAAGAATAAAACCCTGTCGTGAGTTGTGGCCCATTTGCCAAGCGTTGCTACCATCAAAGTTTGGAAAGTGAGAACTGCTTTTAGACTTATAAAATTTCTCTTGTGTCATCCTCCATGCTTACCCGCACACGAGGTGTAACAGAACCTTCCCGGCATGCATTTCGATCACGCTCGGCAAGACAAGACTCATGAAATCACAATTTAACTAATTACAGAGCGTATTTTTTCCTTTTTTATTCCAACATAATAATGGCCAACAAGAAGCGATCGATTGAAACATAGATCTGTGATCCAGGTTGCGTTGATTTTACTTCAAATCAGCATGATTTGTAGTGTTTTAAACTTCTGGGATCAGGGGCCATGCAGATGTAAGGAGACCTGTACGTTGCACAGAAGGGTTAAACTGTTAATCTGTGAGCCCTACATTTTTAAGCTTATACATTGCAGGCAGTTAAAATGAAATAGAGATCCTTGCTGTAATGCTTTAAAGTGAAATCAACATTTCAACCTATTTAAGCCTGAAATCGCCGTTTTTGAGCTTACGTGCTGCGTGAAATGGACATTTTGCTTGTTTTTTAGAGAAATCAACATCCTTGCTTTCACGCTTTAATCAACATTTTAACCTTTCTAGGCCTGAAATCGATGTTTTTGAAGTTTATGTGCTGTGTGAAATTAACAGTTTGATCGTTTTGAAGTTAAATCAACATCAATTATCCCCTGTCACACCCCCTCGCGCAACACACAAAGACAAACGAGACAGAGAATCTGTTTGGGCATCTTTATTGAAAACCGAGAGACCCAAGGGGCCCGAGGAGACCCCAAGCAGAGAGAAAGAGGCCCAAACAGATTCATAAGAGAAAGTAGGGTGCCAGAGGAGAATGGCAAAGGGGAAAAAATGATAAAATAAAAAAATACCAAACTACAACTACAAAGATTGAATGTGCTCGGCTATGATCTGTGTGAGCACGAGTCTGTCTGCTAAAGGCAGTGATAAATACAACATGTAAGCGCAGATCGCCAGTCTCCTTGCAGCTTAATAAGCTCTGCTGGGATACCGCACTGAAATGCGAATGTAGTGCCGCCTCGACGAAGACTATGACCAGAAAAATCCTTTGGATCCAAAGAGATACAGGACGCTAAATGCTTGATACCATTGTTGAGGGACTTCGCCGTGATGCAGTTGAGTTGGTTTGAGGTAGAAGTGAAGGTGAAGAGAGGACAAACGTCAGGGGCGGGAACCATCCTCGGTAATAACTTAAGAGCAATGGTTGGGCAGAGCGTCGATCCGGGAATGAGGGGAACTGGAACGACAAGGGCTGTGTCACCCGCTTGCTGAGTTTTGGTTCTGGTGACTGAAAGACAGGCACCGGAGTCATTGAAGTGGACGTTGCCCCTTGATAAGGCGTCTTGTGGAGAGAAACTGTCGAATGCCGGAGGAACGAGATTGGCTGTGCGAAAAAAGGTGAAGAAACCAACCAGAAGGGCGCACCACAAGGCTAAATGGGCAGAGTCGCACAGATTAAGGTGGGCATGGAAATGAAATAAAATCGACGGCGTAAGAGGGGCTTTGCGGTGCAGAATGTGAATCATGGACTTCTCCAGAACTTTTTGCGTCAATTTGACAGGAATGTTGTCGAAGGCTGAAGCGTCCAAGTGGCAGAAGACGCCACAGGGCACTGAGATAATTGTTGATTGTGTGGTGAGATTTGACAGAGAAGCTGACTAAAGTGATGAACGCAGCAATTGTAGATGGCGAAGCAGGGAAGGGTTGAAGCTTGTAGAAGTCGCAGAATTTAAGGTAGGTGTTCCAGACAGAGTGATAGTTTCGCCTGGTGGCTGCTGATAAGGCAGAGTCTTGAATTTGACGGACGTGATGCTGTAAATCGCGTAGATGGTAACCTGAAATACGAAAGAATGAAGAGGTGATTACCACTGGCAGTCAAAACGAAACAAATCAAACGAGCAGATATATTCCGTTAAGGTGTCGTGATGAAGATGGGCTGCCTCATAGAAGGTGTGTTGAAATTTTGGATCATTGTCCCAGCGACTGAGAGAATCAGCAATGGTGTTCTGGTGACCCGGGATATAAAGGGCGTGAAGTTCAAAATCAAAGCAGGAAGCATAAAACCAAAGTTCACGTAAACATGATTGAACAAAAGGGACACGTGAGCGACCGGTGTTGATGGCAAGTTCAGTGTTTTGATTGTCAGCTCGCACTAAAATCCGCTGGCCACGCAGTTCTTCTGACCACAGTTTGAGACTGACGATGACAGCCAACATTTCGAGCGAAGCGATGGACAGCAAGGCTGTGTCGATGAAAGGTAGATAAGATGAGTGGAAGAAACGACCATCAAAAAATCCGCTAATCCCAGAAATGCAGGCTTCGGTGCAGAAACGAACAGTCGTATCGATCCAAGGAGAGGAACGTAAAAGAGAGACTCCATTGTAAACAGCTAGAAACTCATTCCACCAGCCCAGATCGGCTAGCAGGGCGGAACTGGGTGTGAAGTGGAAGGATTTGTGGGGTAGGTGACAGAAGTCAGAAAGCATTTGCTGCATGAAAATTTTTCCGGGGCTGATACAGGCGCAGATGTAGGACAGTTTTCCGATGAGTGACTGTAAATCAGATTTTGTGGTGCATGGAGAACTGAGCCAATGACGAATGAGGGTGGAGGCACGTGACAGCTTGTCTTCAGGAACTTCCAGAGTCATAGTAACAGTGTCGTAAATGAGGCCGAGGAAAACCATTCTAGTTGAAGGAGGGCAATCTTTTTCCGGGGAGGATTCCAGACCCAGGCGGTTGAAAAGAGTTTCGAGTTCCTGGAAGGCTGCAAGAGCGTCATCGTGTGAGGACTCTACGCCACCAAAGTCATCGATGTAATTCACGAACTGGTGCTGATAAACGGAATAGAAAATGTGTGCAATCGCGTTGGTGGTACGTTGGCAATCGAGAGTGGCTGAACGAAGGCCGAAGGGATGAACCAGATCAAAGTATAGAAGATCGTTCCAGTGGTAACCGAGTAAATTGTAATCCCTAGGATCAACAGGGATTTGTCGATATGCGCCCTTCAAATCCTTCTTAAAACGGAAACATCCTGGGCCCTTGGTGATAATGAGATCGGCGAAGTCGGTGGAGCGAGGAAGAGAAAGATGAAAGAGTTCGTCCAGAAAAGAGTCTTTGGGGATGCCGTCGTTAACAGAGGCACCGGGGGGAAAGCTCAAATCCAAAACGACACGGCGCTTACAGTCATCTTTGGGGACAGTTTGCAGAGGTGAGGTTTGAAGCGGAGACGGGAAAGGGTTGTGGAGAAATGGTCCAGCGGTAGCCCCATGGGAAATTTCAGCTGCAATGAAGGAGTTGATAGCATCTGGGAAACGTACCGCGGAGGAGTGGTTAGACTTGGAAGGTGTAGGAACAGAACTTGAGCGGTAATTGATGGGCCAACCAAATGCGAGAAAATCGGCCACTGCAGAATCGGAGTACTTGTCGAGAGCAGATTTCCAGAAAGGAATGTTCAATTTTGAAGGAACGGGAACAGAAGCTCCGAAGGCGTTGGGGTATGACGACTTGGAGCAAAGGATATGGCGAACAATGGCGGCAGACGAACGAGTACTGGAGAGCGAGAGCTGACCAGACGGCAAAACGGAAACGAACGGGACTTCGGACGAAGGTAACGGGACAAGCGGTGAGTTCGAAGATAATGGAGATTGTTCGGGAGAGTTAGGAGAGATGACTAGTCAATCAGACGTAGGTGGTGTGGGACGGTTTGAAGAAGGCGGTGGTCGAGTAGGACAAGATGCAATGGTATGATCAGAGAGTTTGCAGTAAGCGCAAATGTGTTCCACTCCGGGCTGATGACTGGTGTTGTGACAAATGCCAGTGCGATTCCATTTGCGGCAATATAAGCGTAAGCGGTTACTGGGAACTGGGACTGTGGCGTTATTTGCGGACTGTGTTATGTTGGGAAGTCGCTGAGATTCTGTGATATTGAAGCGCTCTATCTCGCTGAAGTCATCGCCCCAGTTGGCGAGGCCGGCCTCGATGCAATCTAACACGGCGGCATGAAAGGAAAGAACAGCGGGCCAATTGTACTTTGAAGCGAGTCGCATTAAAGACATCAGATGTCGCGTCATGACGTCTTGTTTCTCAGGTGGTTCGGAATTTACAATGTCTAAATAACCGTAAACGAATTCAGAAGTTGTAAGATCTTTGAACTTTTTCCTAGCAAGACCAAATGGGACATGCAAATGAGGCCATTCTTGCGGCTTAGTGATATGTGTGTTGTGGTCAAGTTGACCTTGGGACTTACCGGCATTGTGTCCGGAACGCACGGTGTTGAGCGAAGGAATCGCTGCTGGTTTAACACTGCTAGGAGACGAAAGCGATCGGGCCTTTGCTTGAGCTTCCAGTTCCAAGACTTGGATTTCCAGACGCTGTTTCTCGATTTGAAGTTTGATTAGCTCCAAATCCTGGGAATTTCCCGGCATGGAGACCGGCAAGGCACGTGGTGGAGTGAGATCGTCTGGAAGCAAAGTTCTTGCACTTGGAGCGCTGTGAGGCGGCCAACTTAGTGAAGGGAGGTCGTAAACAAAACCCGTTGGTAAGGTGGGTGCCTTGACTTTACGTTTACCAGCTGCAGAAGCCATGGAGAAAAAGGTAAGTGAACAAACGACTCAAACGAGCAACAAGCGAAACAAAACGATCATGTACGCATCAGCAAATTGACAAGCGGCCAACGCATGGAGTCCTGGGGGCTAATTAAGTTATTCCCATAGGAATATTAACCTTGCCGTCACGCTTTAACGTGACATCAACATTTTAACCCATTAGGCTCAAAATTGCTGTCTTTGAGTTTACGCGCTGGGTCAAATGAACAGCTTGCTCGTTTTGAAGTGAAATCAACATCCTTGCCGTCATACCTTAACATGAAATCGCGTAAAGTTCACATTTGGCTGTGATTTGAGTGAAATTAACGTCTTTGCGGTCGTGTGATAACATGAAATCACAATTTTAACAGTTTTAAAAACCTGAAACCAACATTTTTAAGGTTACATCTTGATTGTTTTCTTTGGCCTAACACTGCGCTAACCCTAATGTGCCCTGACCTTAACTCTAACCTAATCCGAAGCGCTAACCCTGACAACGAGCGCTAGGGCTAACCCTAGGCAATATTCCTCACCCTTCAACGCTAACCCTAGTTTCAAGCAGTAACCCTAAACGTTAACTCTAAGCCTAACCTTGTTCCGTAACCCTGCTTTCAAGTTGTAGCCCTAAACGTTAACTCTAAGCCTAACCTTGTTCAGTAACCCTAGTTTCAAGTGGTCATCCTCAACGTTAACTCTAAGCCTAATTAGCGTCCTCCACGGCCTGAATTGCCCTCGCCTTTACCCAGCCTCTTTTAAGTTTGCTCCATTTTTATTTGTGTGTGACCTTGCAATGTGTGCGCCTAAAGGCATAGACTACGTTGTTCGGCCGTTTTCTGTAGCCGTAAGAGGTCTTCTTAAGTTATAATAGGCCGGACTTAGACTTTCTCAGAGTTGGAAAGTGAGGGCAATTCAACCTCCCTCGTGGTCTCCTACTAAACGTCATCATAACATGCCCAAAAAAGGTAATCAGACAAAGCTAAAGATATCCCTGTGATCCTCTGCTTACCCCGCATTAACCCCTTGATTTACAAAAGTCGATAAAAAACTGAGAAAAAAATGCCGGCTAGGTATAAGTAGTATACTATGTTTTATACCGACTGAGCAGAAAACGTGGCACAAAAAAAAAGTCCAAGATTTTTGAAATGTCCAATTTTAATAAAATAAAGGGTTAAGGCTTGAAACTTTCACACGTTAATCACTGTATTATCAATCTATCTTGGCTCAATTTGCAGCTCATTTGATTGAAATGTAGATTTTTTAGAGTCATTTTAAGTCTAAGTTTCAGAAATTTTTTAAATGAGGGCAATTCTGATCCTTTTTTTTTGTGGTTGTAACCGACGTACGTTTTTTCCTTTCGGTGCTAAATTTGGTCACCAAATAGTTCCTTTTGCAGTGCAATGTCTAAAATACTTTTTAAGTATAAACCCTTTTATTTCTCCTGCTTATACAGTTCCAAAGTTTCAAAGTGAGGGTATTTCACTCCCTTCTCTGGTCGACTTTTAAAGTACTCTAAAACATTTATCTCTGAACTTGAGAGAATAATTTTTGCACGTTTTGAAAAAAGAATTTATGTACAATATTTCTAGTGAGTGTCAATTGTTTTGGTCAAAATTGCATTGTGCTCTTGACAATTGAATATTGCTCTGTCAAGTTTACTTCAAGGAAAAAACGTCAGTCACTTTAAGGGTGTTTATCAAACTGTATTTTAATCTATGATTAAGATTTTCTTACAAGTTCTTTACCAGTAATTGTAAATTATCGTGTATAAATTCCAGGTTTTTTGGTTGAATTTTCAAGGAGATATGCATTTCTTTCTATTGATGTAAGCCTAAGTGACTGTCAGGAAAAATTCCTTACTCTTGTGTCTGTTTTACCTTTTGGACCTCACGATCACTAATTTCAATTCAAGAAGATTAAATTCTCACCACTGGGAGATCTTGACCTGGCAAACAATCTAAAGTCTACAACCATGATTTTGCATAATTTTCATGTTTTAAAATAACCATTTTACTTGACATGTAACTTTGCCAAAATGCAAGGGTTAGTTGATTTACTTCTTTGAGCAAGGCATCTATGACTCTTCTAAACGTGTGCACCGTTGTTTTCAATAAATAACAAATTTAATTTTTTTTTGGATTTTTTTTAAATGTTCACTTAATTTTGGTCAGTAGAGCTGCCATATTGGATTTTTCCATTGTGTTTTACAGCTCTTTTTTAATTTTTTTTCAAATATGTTTATTGCGGTTCAAAAGCACTTTTCATGGTCTTTGTAAGGAGACCTTTTTTGTTGCCCAACGTTGAGAGATAAATTTTTTACAGATTTTCCAATTTTACAATATTCAGCCTTATTAGCTATTCATGAGCTCATTAAAATTCATTTTGAGGGCAATTCTCACTCATGTGCCCCTCTAACTTAAAGGTTGTCTATTCTAATATATTTTTTAGTCTAATAACTTCAAACTTACACCAATGATATTCCATTAATGGTGCTACTACCTCCAGAGAACAGCTTTAAAAAGAGACAAGGGAACATGTTTCAACATGTTTTTTTTTAACTTGCGACCACTAATTTAAACAAAAGAAGACAATATTCTTGACACAGGGAGATCGTTACTTGGCAAACAATCTAAACTTTTTACAACACCTTAACCCTTTAAATTTTTAGATTTATTTCAACTTTCATGAGCTCATTAAAAATTCAATGTGAGGGCAATTCATACCCATGTGCATTGATTAACTTTAAGTTCGTTTATCCTTACCATTTATTAGTCTAATAGCTTGAAATGTGCAACAATGTTAGTCCTATTGTAGTACTACTTGTTCCTGCAAACAGCTATAAAAACGAGTGAAATGCCAATTTTTTACGATTTTTGTGTAGGATTTCTCCCACACAAAGTCAGCGCCAGCGATATTTTTTTGTTTATTTCTTTATTTATTTGTTTGTCTATGGGAGAAAAGTGCTCGTCACGTGGTTTCTAGTTCGGCTGTGTCGACGTGAGAAAACTGGGTTCTAGTATACTGTGTCCTGTTAATGTTTTGTGGACGGCCATTTCTTTTGTACCAAGGTGTGGCTCTATTTATATACCTGATATAAGACCCCCATATAATATTGGGTTGGGTGTATGACATCATCAGCCTTTCATCTGCATATTTTACAGAAATTTGAAATTTAAATATCTCCGGAACTAAGGCAAAAGGTAAACAGTGTTTTTTTCCTTTCATTGAGTTCTATGTGATACAGCTAAAAAATCAAAGTAAATTTACGATTCCTTCTACACTGTACCGGTAGTGTAGCAGCTCCCGTAAGCTTTTAATTCTATTTGTCGTCATCGCGGCAGCTGTTATTGTTTTGTGGCTAGGGGGCATTGTTTCTGTTGTTTGTTGTATTGTACTCTCAAAGGGTTGCAAGCCACTCATGTGAGATCTTGTGAGAGCTGCTACATCGCCCCACTGTATACTGGGTAAATAGACTTGTTGCTTTTAATAATTTGAAATAAATTTGAGTTTAAGATCTTACAAAATCATTTGTTTGAAATGTCAATTATTACATTTAACAATACCGAGTTCTCTGAAAACTTAAATTATTTTTTCCCCTTCTCAAAGTTTACAACGCAAATCATATAGCATTTACTCGACATATGTGGTTATGTGACTTACAACGCCCTAAATTGAAAGAAATATGATCCTTCAAGTTACAAGATGTAAACATACTAGAAAACTCTTGCTTTATCTTTCAAAAGCTTTACGTTACCTGGGTATATGTCGTTCTAAACGGGGATTTCGAAAATGTTTTATTCTTTTGTCATTATTTCCTATTTTTTGCCTAGTCCCAGTCCCTCTCCAATTGATATACGTTATAATTGAAAGAAAGTTATAGCCACTCGCATAAATCAAAATTGTTCACGCATTACAACTGTAAACTATTGTAAATTTGGATTCAAATTAAAGTAAACAGTTGGGTATGGCAGGTCAGGTGACCAAGGAGCAAAGTTCTTGAAACCAAAAAAATAAAAGCTTCTTTCCAGTACTTTACCCTATGCAGATTTATAAGCGATAGGTTAAATTTATTTTAAATTAGACCACCCCCTCCAAAATATAGCTAGAGTCATTCCTTAATTCACTTGACGACCTCTCCCCCTCAGACATCTACAGGTCTCGGGTTTATAACGGCACACGAGCCTCTCAACCACAACAAGGTAGGACTACTGTGAGAAGAAAAAATTAATAATGGTTTCCCAGTCCCCCCCTTGCCGTATCAAACGACAAGAGTACTACCCGGAGACTGAGCACGTTTGTGGGGCAATCCCCGGGGGGTTGGTTACCCCAGCTCATGTTTGATCCCTGACAAACTGCTCAGCCCCCGGAGGGTATCATCCAGTGACCGGCTGGACTCATTGTGGCCAGGAACTATTTACAATATTTACAATTTTCTGTACAATTAAAATATTCACAATTTTATATACAATATTACTTACAATAAATAAAATATTTTAGGTTTTTATATGAAACAATTCTATTTACACAATTCTATGTACATGAGTTCAGCTTGGCTGAACTATGCTATTAAATATAAACTTCTTTTTGGCTTTTCTCTTTTTTAAAGAACGCAACGGCACTACAAATTTCATGGAGCAACCACTCAGCAATGAGGGCTCTCCGAGTTCTCCTTGTTAACCTGCCTACTTCTTCTTCTTCTTTAAGATGTTTTTCACCTTTTGATGCACACGCTTGAACTCGTTTCTGAAAAGGAGGTCTTTGAGCTCTTCACTTTCCAACAGGATCAACTCTAGTTCCTTTTTCTTTGGACATTTTGTGACGTTTGCAAATCGTCTTTCCAGAATTTGGTTGTCGTCTGCACTCCACCCTCGACGGGAGGATAAGTTAGTGTTCAAGGAAGCTGTGGAGTCTTTTTCCTGCCACTGTTGAATCCTGTCGTCAGTTGTCTGCGTATCTTCAGGAAGGCTTCTAGGAGCTGTGGCTTTGCAATGGCGAACACGGTCTGCGACCTTCCGGTCCATGTCGGCAATCAGTAGAAGCCCTCGCAACAGGACTGACTCCTGTAAACCTGCTCGAATCCCTTTCAAGGTGATCTTTTTGTTGGAAGAAATCTCCTCCACAAAGATCTTGCTGATCTCAGCCTTCTCACCTTGCGTGAGTGGCCTTTTGGGCTCACTCACTGATGTTACTTGAACAGCAGTGACATCTGGCCTAGTAGGCTCACTCTCTGATGTTACTTGAACAGCAGTGACATCTGGCCTAGTGGGCTCACTCTCTGATGCTAGTTGAACAGCAGTGACATCTGGCCTAGTGGGCTCACTCTCTGATGTTACTTGAGCAGCAGTGACATCTGTCCTAGTGGGCTCACTCTCTGATGCTACTTGAACAGCAGTGACATCTGGTCTAGTGGGCTCACTCTCTGATGTTACTTGAACAGCAGTGACATCTGGCCTATTGGGCTCACTCTCTGATGCTACTTGAACAGCAGTGGCATCTGGCCTAGTGGGCTCACTCTCTGATGTTAATTGAACAGCAGTAACATCTGGCCTAGTGGGGTCACTCTCCGATGTTACTTGAACAGCAGTGACATCTAGCGTAGTGGGCTCACTCTCTGATGTTACTTGAACAGCAGTAACATCTGGCCTAGTGGGCTCACTCTCTGATGTTACTTGAACAGCAGTGACATCTGGCTGGGTCACTGGCTGTGCTGAACTGAATGGAGCACTGTCATCCGACTGGGGCACAGGTTGAAGATCCACTTGAGGTTGGGCTGTTGTTGCTGATG